>VDFB02193904.1:0-31377 GCA_007258455.2 Sequoia sempervirens | reverse complement strand
GGGCAATGAGTATTGTAAGTTTGGCACCCCCATTCTCTTTAACCTTCAATTTCCATGCCTAGTTTCCAAAGATCTCATACATTGGCACCCCCATTCTCATAAAATGGTATAAGATAAGACAGAAAAAATAAAATAGCTTAGTCTTTCACATTTTTATCCACCAACCTCAGGTCTTGGAAAAACTCCCATAATCTACCCACATCTTGGTTGAGGTCTAGGATTTCATCACACATAGCCTTCATCACATGAGTCTGAAGCAATTGTAGACTTAGCCCAAGCATATGCTAGGCTAAGGTAGATCTAATGAATGGAAATAGTGGCATACAATTCTTCTTTAATACCTCCACCAAAAAAATATGCAAGGTGTTGGTTGTTTTACGTAAGCGGTTGATCTTTCTAATCTACCTATGGAATTGCTAATCTAATAAAGGGCAGCTCTTACAACCCTCGACCAATTGATGAGGATTTGAAAGACCTCCCTACACTTTGGGCCTCGCAAGCACCTAGGAGGGTGATCCCTTAATGCATTTACAACCTCTCCACCACCATCATAACAACATTAACAACAACAAATAATCTCATTTAATAGCTCAACATAATAGGATAATATCGAATAAAATTGGTTGTTTATCAATAATATCAACTATTTGAGCATGAGATAACTACAACAACATTTCACAGTATAAGATAGTAATTGATTTGCAATTTATAACAAGCTCTAGGTAAAGGAAAACAAATACTGAACCATATGAATAAGTACAACTTAGATCAGTGCCATATATCCATTGGAGGAGTCAAATTTATAAGCATCTAAGGGTTTATGACAAATTTAACACATAACATATAAGATCCTTGATAACATTTCTTTACAATCTCATCAATATGTATTCTAACCCAATACTACTTATCAAATCCTTATACAGAACATATCCACCTACAATCCCATTCAAGCATTTTAATTAATTCCTTGAATTAAACCTAAAACAAGAATCATACACACCACAACAGTGAGACAAATGAAACAACCCTTGATCATTTTATTCAAAATTCAGATATGCTTGTACAATGGAGAGACATGAGTTCAAATTAATCATATCAATTCAAATGCTAGTACTTTCATAAAATATCAAATCCCCATGAATTCAAAACTTACTACAGAATGACTCAAAACCTAAATTGCATTTTCCCTAAAACCATCAGACTTTAAAATTTTCTCTACAACTTCATCTAGACTCGACCAAAAATATCTAACTTGCTAACCCGTACTTCTGGCCTTCAAATCCTTCTTATAAAAAAAGAAGGAGCAAACAAGCATCGGGCCAGAAAGCACACGTGTCACCAGCCAATTGGACCACCTTGTGATATTCCAAATATTTGTTACAACAACAATCTCCCCAGAGAATCTTCTTGTTCATTGTTCCCGCTGAGAATGGTTGATGCAACAACAAAAAACTTCAAGAATTTTGTGCCTAGACTATCACCAAAAAAAAAAAACCTGGAATCTATTGTAACTGCAACAGCTGATTTGTCAACCATTAGCAGCCTACTCCTTTTCACTCTTCCTTAGTTAAATATACATTTACCCATTTCTGGTACTCTTCATTAGTTGGCCAATCAAAATTGATCACCTCATTCACCTTGACACTATAAGATTTGTACTTAACTGCCACCTGATTCGCTTCTCTTTCAAAAGACTCCAAGAATGAGATAGTGCTAATGATTTTGTCCATACAACTCACCAACAAATCACAATCTAAGTTACCCTGTTTTTGAGGGTTTTGTAGTCCAAACATGATATAAAGGGGCTCTTACACTTTTTGTGATTATTGTAGCTTGTGTAAGAGGCCCCATGGATACTATTGTAATTGTAGGATGCATGAAAAAGGCATAGGATGAGAAATAAAAAAGGTATAGTTGTTGTCCTCAATAGTTTTGTGAAGAAAATCATGTGAAATGAGAGGTTCAAGCCTAGGTTTCAACAAAACATGTATGGGAGATTTGATTTTATGAATTTTTATCCATGTGCAGACCTAATGGGTTGTTTCTGAACACTGAATATAAATGACACACACACACACACACACACACACACATATACATATATGTATGTATGTATGTATGTATGTATGTATATGTATTTTTAAATGTAAATGTAAATGAAATTACTAGGTGATCTCCTAGAACAATAAATGCAACATATCATTAAAGAAATCTATATCTATGTATATAAATGTGTATTTCTAAATGCAAGTGTAAATGCAAAGAGCTTATGGTTTTGTAGTGTTATAGATACAACATATCCATAAATTAATGTAATTGAAATTCTAAAGTCTTCAACACATATAATATGAAATCGATCAAACTATTAAACTACATGAGAAATAAATGAAAACAGTAAATGCATATGTATGTGTATTTTTAAATGTAAGTGTAAAATAAATAAGAATAATTAAAATTATAAAAGAATACAAGGAAAGGTCTCCTCCCTTCTTGGTAGTGATAACCTCCTCCACACACAACCCTTAAAAATTATGAATAGAGGAATATAATCTTTGAAGAACTCAAAGGTGATTCTCTCCTACCTTATGCAATTAGTCATTTTATCCTTACAAACATTTATAGTGATTACTAGAGGCACATAGACCAATTCTTCATAATAGAAGAATTTGATCATACTTTTCCAATGATGGCATTATAAGAAAACCTTAGGTTAAATGAATAATTCCTAGCTAAGTTCTTTAAATCATGTCCAACCGTATAAGAAAAGACCACTACTATGTGTACCTAGATACCATGGAGAAAGGCTTGTCTTTGGGCTCTTTCATCAATCATCCTACCTTAAAACATACCAAAAATATCCTAACAATTAGACATAGGAAGATTTAATATGACTTAAAAAAAAATTATTGCCAAAGGATAAACTTATGATGACTTAACTAGGCCTAGTACACACTCCCTCCCTGTTAACCACTTAAACATATGGAAATTAAATGTAAATTTGCTGCTATTTTAGTCATGTAGGTGTCCAATAAACCACTTGGTGGTGTTTCCCTTCAAGTTTATTTACTTGAATGAAGAGAAAAATTCCTTTGATTACAATTAGAGAATACATTTGAGGCCTTGGTTGTGTAACTGGTGGACCATAGTCACATATAACACTTGTTACAAAGTTTGGGAGTTAAAATGTTAAGTAGATTTGATTTGTGATGGACACATTTGGACGGTAGTAACAATAGCTTGCAATCTATCAAGACTTGATTACCTTATAACCTGTGAAATTCTAGCAATGAAATGGTAGATTAATCATAATGTCACCTTGGGATCACATCACCATGAAAGAACTTCATCCAACATCTTTATGAGTGCAGGTACCACCAAATAGGTATTTGTCAGATCTGTCTTCCTTGAGCAAGGGAAATTCAGGAAGAGAAGAGGAAAGCGAGACATGTGGTATGTCTAAAAGAGGGAGATCAACTAGAGGTAAAAAGATTAGAAGAAAATTTTGTAAACACATTGAATTTTTTCTTGCTGAAGGGGGGTCATGTTCTTATGATGATGAGAGCATAGGCGATGTCGAGGTTCCCTTGAGGTACAAAAATCTACGGAAACAATGGGTACCCAAGGAACTTCCTCCAATAAACACTGATTTTTGTGTCAATGAGAGGATATATCACATAACACCATCGTCATTACATGGTTTGGGCCTATTTTGCATGCACGAATAAAGGTCTGTTATGACAAAGTTACTGAATTGATGGAGTATGTTGGACCCTATTACAGTTACAAAGATTGGATGCAACTGGTTCGATATACATGAAGTATGCGTAGGTATGCACTATCAACAAATTATATACAACTAAAAGATAAGGATCAAAATAAAGGAGTGGCTATGTACATTGACAGAAGGCCAAAAGCATCAGGGAATATTGCAAGGTTTATAAACAGTACACGACCTAGGTCAACAAATAAGCAACCCAATTGCATATTCGAGGCATGCGAGGGAAACTGTGTATTCGTATGTGCGATAAAATCAATAACTACAGGGGAAGAGTTGCTAATCGATTACAATTTGGATCGCTTAGTTACAAAAACAGTTACTATGGGGGTGGTACGTACTATGTACCATTTTACCCAACCTCCAATTAATGACTCCAATATACCATTTTATTCTTATATTTTTTTTCATAAGTCTATTGGTTTCATTTCGGTAATGTTTTTTTATATTTAATTTTTTTCATAGTAGGAAATTGATCGTATGGAGAAGGCTCTAGCCTAGAGCATAGATCACGATGTATCTTCAAGCACTTCTACCCGACAGGTTTACCTCATTGTAATTGTACAAATTAGATACGAGAAAAATGTTTTATTATTATGTTTTTTTCATAAGTTTATTGTGTTAATTTCGATAATGTTTTTAATATTCTTGTTGCAGTTGATTGATTAGGGAAAGGCACCAACAGTAGAGGAGAGCATCCATAGTGAGGTGCAGTCAATATTTTGTGATGATCACATCGCTTATTCGCCAAACCCTCTTGATATGATAAAGAAGATCCAAAAAAAATGCAATGAAGAAATGGTTAAGTTGATATTCATAGTGCCTCAAACAGATGAGATAAGAGAGAGGGTTAAAATATTGACTGAGAGATTACAAAACTTGCAAGTAAGTTGTCACGAGGTCTTTAATTATAACATAAGTTCATTCATGGTTTTATATTTTGTACTCTTTTATGTCATGAACTAAAATATGTGTTGTTTTTACAAGATTATTTGCCTCCTCATGATGCTCCTGGCCATGATCAGGGTAATGCAAGTGCTGCTCGAGGAGTAGGGGTTGGTACAAGTGTCCATCCTGATCTTCCTACGCATACATCACATCATCTGACCCCATCATTCGTGCCTATATTGTCATCTGAAACGTCGACAACACATACCATGCAGGTATCCGTTAATGCACCCTCTGGCAGCAAACACATGCCAGAACATGCATCAGGACATGTACCTAGGGATGTAGAGGCTACTAGTACTAGTGATGTTTTAGCAGCATTTCCTGGATCTTCATGTATTACTAGTACGGGAACATTTCCGGTCACACTTGTGGTGACCGAGGATTTCGTTCTCATAAAGATAGAGAAGGTCCCAGGTACTTTAAAATGTTTTAATTATTATTATATATAATCCAATTGAAATTTACTTATTGATCGCTCTTTTTAGACTATTGATCCCATGATCATTTTGCAGGAAATGATGTTTTTTATAAACATCTAAGGTGATATTACATTGGAGCTCTTCGGGCCCACCATACGTACACGGTGGAATGCCTAAAATCAAGATTTAAAAGATGAGCTCATTAACCGTTTAGTTGTGCTGTTCGGTGATAAAAAATTCAACCCAACCAAGGTCCTTAAGAAAGCTGGTACCTATCTAAAGTATGAGGGACCAATATAGGTCACATTTAGAGAAGAAAAATTACAAGCGCCCCCATGATTCCTGAGAGGGAGTGGAAGGACCCGGTGTCGGATGGAAAGGAGAAGGCTAAAAGAAAAAAAGGAAAGATGCCACTGGGCCAAGGAAGGTATGTGATACTATCAACAATGTAATTATATACCGATTACTCTTTCTTTTTACATAATCTAATGTATTTCAAACTTTTCATAGGCTTCCCAACACATCGAAGGAAACAAAGGCAAGACTAGAAAAACATGGGCACACAAACTTGGCTCGTGGTGGTATGAAATTAGCCGCATCAATTGTAAGTATCAATAAATGAAATATATCCAAATAATAAATTGAAAACAATTTTGGTTTTATCACACCATAGAAGCAAAATTCATGATCTTATTATGCAAAAATGTAGGGCTCTAAATTCAACGAGTTTCCACAGAAGATGACCTAAAGATTTCCTTCTAGCAAGGCTATGGAGCTGCCTGAACACCTAAGAGTCTTGACTGGGAAAACACAACTTCCACTACATCCGACACACAGGTAAATAAACTCAATAAAGTTTATTTAAAATTGAATACTTGTGCAATCTATTCAATATTAATTTCCACCTTAAAGTAATTACATGCCTATTTGTTTTAAACATTCAAGCAATGATAATACTACACATGACATTGGAATGCAGCCTAGTGAGGGTGGAGCACAACCTCAGATGAAGGTCATGGTGTGCATCCAAAGACTTTAGAGCATGTAGAGCGTGATCAACATGTTGAGCATGATCGCTAGAGAAGATTAGGAACATGATGTGGCCCCATCAAGTAAAGAGGACCACTCTAAATTTCTTTCAAACATATTTAATTGCAATTGGTGTATTAATTAATGTAACCTTTCGTGTTTCAAATTTAGAGCATGTAGAGTGTGATCAATGTGTTGAGCATGATCAGGCTAGAGAAGATCAGGAACATGATGTAGCCCCATCAGGTAAAGAGGACCACTCTAATATTCTCTTAAACATATTTAATTTCAATTGGTGTATTAATTAATGTAACCTTTCGTGTTTCAACTACAGATTAGGATTTAGAGGGTGTCCAACATGTTGAGCATGAGTCTATAACAAAAGTTCAAGAACATGATGTGGATCCATCAGGTAAAGAGAACCACTCTAATGTTCTTTTAATTAATGAAATACTTGTAACAATAATAATAAAACATATCAATTTAACATTTCTTTCTTATTGCAGTAGACCCCCCTTGTAGCGTCGTCCACGTCATGAGAAGATGACTAGGAGTACATTAAGATCATGAGCAGAGAGCAAAACAACTAAAGGGGGGACATATATTGATTTAGAAAATGATAATCCACTTCAGATATTTGTAGCTTTAAAAAAGAAACAAAAAAAAAGTGATTGTAATCATATCATGACAACCATATTTTTGATAATATGTAAAAACTGAAAGAATGAATATTATATGTTAATGAATGAATGTGAATATGTTAATTAATGAATGTTATATGTTAATGAATGAATGTTATATGTTATTAATGGATGAATGAATGATTAATGTTATATGATTGGGTATGGGAAATTTAGAGTGATGTGAGTGGGGGAGGAGGGGCCAAATGAGCTTCCACCGTCACGTGGTTGGCCCTGTTAAGTAGAGAATATTAAACTATTCTCGAAACAAAGAGAAGCTCAATAAGGTAATGCACTTTTCAATATAAGAAATGCATCATTTGAAGCATCAAACCAATATGCAAAGATGAAAGAAAGTGCTAAATTTTCACTATGGTGGCAGAAAAATGATTCTTTATACCCTGAATCCATGCTCTGCATCATAATTTGAAGTTGTTTCCATTCCAATGTTTTGAGTTTAGTTTTTTTGTATGGCTTTGTATGAATACCACATTGTGTTGTGTGTGGATTTGGTTTCAAAGCTCTGTTTCGTATGTTTTTAGTGGTGACATAACTCTAAAATTTGAATTTTGTGCATAACAAGTTAGTGGAAAAATTGACAGCTCTGAAGGGCTTAGAGGCTCAATTGAGATAGATACACAGATATTTGGATCTTGTTGTTGATGGGAAGCTTCAAATTAACCATGAAATTTTGTACCATCTACAAGTATGCAAAAATTTCTCTACTTACATTCATTTTCTCATAGCGATAAGTTATCATTGGTGAGAATCGTAGTGATACACTTAAGACTGAAGGAATAATTCTCGAGGAAACTCAGAACGTCGGTATGACTGCATGACACCGTAGCGACATATGATCTATTGGCTATCAGTGAGACTCAGAACATTGATGAGACTGTGTGACACCAAAGCAATATGTAATATTGACTGTCGAAGAGACTCAAGGCATCAACAAAACTACATGATGTCTCAGCGGGTGTCTAATAAACATGGAAAATGACCGAATAAAATAATTTCCCGAGATTTGAATGCGAAGGGACGCGACTTGATTGATCTCTCACCGATGGTACATTTCAACAAATATATTTTTTTTAAAAAATTGCATTGTTTTGTCGAAATTTTGATGAACTCAACCGACAAATCACTGAAAAGGTTCAACAAAGTTGCTATAGCTGCAATGAAGGCTTCATCATAACTCCTTGTCCATTTCGTTGCAATTTCGAAAAAGTCCACTGACGAATCATAGAAAAGGTCTGACGAAGTTGCTTACTGCGACGAAGGCTTTGTCGTAAATCCTTTCCCATTTCATCACAATTTCGACGAATGCCACCGACAAATCACATAAAAGGTCCGACAAAGTTGCTTAGCTGTGACGAAGGCTTCGTCATAAATACTTGCCCATTTCTTCAAAATTGTGACAAACTTCTGGTGTTCTTTCGACGCTTCGGAAGAGCCATTGCAATTGCATTTTGGTTGTAATTCGTCGATGGATACAAAAAGTTGTCGTCGATATTCCGACGAACATCCAACTCATTTGATGATTCCGATGACCGACGAATCTGCGCCGTTATTTCAACGTTTAATTCGTCGTCATACTTGCGACAAAAAAACAACGACTAAAATGTTTTTGTCATTTCGTCGCTTTTTCGACAAAGATTTGTCGAACGACCGATGAACGTCCATCGGAAAAAGGTGTCAAATTCAGTAGTGTGTTGTGGTTGTAGACTGTAGTTCTCCGCAAATTCAACCATTGAAACAATGCTACCAATTGGAAAGGTGTCCTTGTATAAATTGAATTGCAAGTCCAACCATCGAGCTCTATGGGTATGCCTTGCATACTCATACACTATACTGTCACGAAATGTAGACATAAATTGATACATTGGAATATTTTGAATAACCAAATCACACCTTTTTACTTGATTTCCATCTTTTGTATTGTAGGCCACTATTTTATACTTGTCAAACTCTACTGGTTCCTTTCCAACCACATGTGTGCTTTCCATATGTTCACATATTGGCATACATTGCAAGCCGTCATCCAAGCATAATTTCCTATAGAATATTTTACCTTCCTCTCTTTCAAATAATTTTTTTTTTATAAGTATCTTGAATATTTTTGTGGGGAATGTATGCTACAATCCTATAAAACATTGTCAGTATAAAAATCTAAACATATAGAATGATAAACATCAAAATGGTTAGAAAACTCAATATGTAATCTACAACAATTAGTGTGTGTGTGATTTATCTTGACATAAAAAGGTTTAAGCATTTCAAAATATCTTTAAAAAAAATTAATTTGAGGATACTCCTCTAGAAATTTATGGAAAAACTATGTTTTGAGTCATATCCAAAAAATGCTTTGGATATGGCTCACGGTTTTGACTATTGATTCTCCTTCTTGTCACATCCCTTTGATTTGGAGACACCCTTGTGTTATTCTTCCAAAATTCTTCAATTAGTGATCTCAATTCTTCATCAACTGGTTTATCTTTTCGTGGTAGTCTCTCTGAGAATTCCCATAATTCAATTGAATCAGTGTCCTTAATTCTTTGAGACCTTTGAATGGATTTTGATAATTTTTTTATATTAATTCTCAATTGTTGACTCATCTTTCTAATGAGATGAGCTTTCCTTGTTTGATTACTTACTATTGTCGATGTAATAACATGTCATGTGACATTACATCTTTTGAGCGTGAGGTCTTACCCACACTCTCATATGCATCCATTAGATTTTTCACAATAGTTTTTTTACTTGAAGCATTTGATTTTCTCAACCCAAGAATCTTCATGATGGACCTATACTTTATACTTTGTATCATTTCAACAAATAGTTGACATCTTGTGGTCTCATTTAAATTTTCAAAGAACAACCTCCAAATCTTATGAGCATATCTTCTACAAGTGCGTTGTTGAATCTTACATTCCATTGGCTGCAAAATATTCTCATCAATATTAATCAAAAACTCTGGCTTTCTATGCAAAATTATAGGTGGTGTTCTCAAAGGTAAATTCATCTCAAAATTATGAATTTCATCAATATTTAAATGAGATAGGCTAGATGGTGTACCTTTGATCGAGGATAGAATAGATGAAGTGCCTTGAGGTTGAGATGGGAATGATGTACTCTCAACTTGAGATGTGATAGATGGTGCCCCTCCATATTCACTTGCAGTAGATGGTGTCCCTCCATATTCACTTGTGGTAGAGGGTGTGTCTCCAACTACGGTATTCAAATATCTCTTAGCACAAATGTTTCACATTCATTTCCTATGTGCCATCAATTCCATATCTCTTCTTGATGGTTGAGGTTCCTATTCAATTGGCATGTCTTCGTCAGTTGTTTCCAATTTCTTCTTCTCACGATGTTCCATCATCCATGTTGCTTTCTTTGCATTCTTAGCTTCTATCTCTTCCTATGTTGGTTTAATCCTTGATTGTTTCCTCTACATGACGGATACTTTTATCTATAGCATGTGATAAAGAGACAAATATTAGTTCCTAAAAAATGAATCCATACAAATAAATGACTTTTTTTATGGAATGTCTTAAGGAAATATGGTCTCACAAAATGCCATGATTGCAAGATAGGAAAAAAATGGAAGCATGGACAAGGCATGTGAATTGTTTGATAAAATGTTTTGGTAGACATGTATGAAAAATGTGGTAGCATAGAAGCTCACTAGCTTGTCAAAGCTCACATGAATTTTTTGATGGAATGCCTTAAAGAAATGTTGTCTCATGGAATGCCATGATTGCAAGATAGGCACAAAATGGAAGCATGGACAAGGCATGTGAATTGTTTTACAAAATTTTTTGGTATACATGTATGCAAAATATGGTAGCATGGACAAGCTAATGAGCTTAATAGCTTGTAAATGTGGTAGAATTGACAAGGTAGTGAGCTATTTGAAAAAAAATCCTGAGAGAAGTACATCACCATGAGACCCCATTTATATGAGGCATTGAAAGATAGTGAGCTGTTTGAAAAAATTCCTCATAGAAATGGGGTCTCATGGTGATGTACATCACCGTGAGACCCCATTTCTATGAGGTGTTTTTTTCAAACAACCCACTACCTTGTCAATGTTACCGCATTGAAAAGCTAGTGAATTCACTACCTTATAGTGGGGACCTTGGAATGGGTTATGAAAGCTATCAATGCATGAAATGTGGTCTCATGAAATTCCATGATCGCAAGATAAGCACAAAATGATTTTTTTTAAAGACAATACAAACTTTCAAGAAGATACAATTGTCTTGAGCATAAATCCAAATTCCTCTACTTTTTCTTGACCTCCTACCTTTGGAACAAGGTACCCAAGAATCAATCAAATCATTGAAAGAAATGGGGATTGTTTGAAAAAATGTTTTGGTAGACATGTATGGAAAATTTGGTAGCATAGACAAGGAAATCAATTGTTTGAAAAAATACCTCAAAGAAATGTGGTCTCATGGTGATGTGCATCACCATGAGACCACATTTCTTTGAGGCATTTTTTCAAATACCTGATTGCCTTGTCTATGGTGTTTGATAAAATGATTTGGTAGACATGCATGGGAAATTCGGTAGCATAGACAAGGAAATCAACTATTTGAAAAAATCCTCAAATAAATGTGGCCTCATGGTGATGTGCATCACCATGAGACCACATTTCTTTGGGGAATTTTTTCAAGCAATTGATTGCCTTGTCTATGTTGTGTTGATAAAATGATTTGGTAGACATGCATGGAAAATTTGGTATCATGGACAAGGCAATCAACTATTTGACAAAATTCCTCAAAGAAATATGGTCTCATGGTGATGTGTATCACCATGAGACCACATTTCTTTGAGGCATTTTTTTCAATCAATTGATTGCCTTGTCTATTTTGTTTGATAAAATGCTTTGGTAGACATGTATGGAAAATTTGGTAGCATAGACAAGGCAATCAACTGCTTTGGTAGAACAGTTTGACAAAATTCCTCAATGAGATATGTCCTCGTGGACTACAATGATTGTAGGATATGCACAAAATGGATTTGTTGAAAAGGCTTTAGAAAATTTCAAGCAAATTATGCAATTGATAGTTGTAAAACCAAATTCCACTGCATTTTCCAACATCCCCCATGCCTATACCAAAATGGAAGCTTTGGAAAGGGGTATCCACTTCCATATAAAAGGATTGAGAAATGATGTATTATATTACATACTTATAACTACTCTCATATATATGTGTATAAAAAATGTGGAAGCATACATAAGGTAGGTCAATTGGTTTAACAAAATGCCTCAAAGAGATGTAATTTAAAATGTAATTGGCAAGTGTAAAGAATTGTGTAGTTTTTAAAATGTGCCAAGAGGGGCTAAGATTATAATGATAAAAAACAATGATGAACATGGAATATGCATAATAACAAAATCAAAGCATTGTATTAAGCATGTATGATAAGGGATGATAAAGAATCGTAATAGAATTAAGGAAAATGTAAAGAAAATATGTAAATACTTCACATACCTAATAAACGAAGATTTGAATGGAGGAGTTCTACCCAATTATGTAGTCTTTGTTTCTTCTTGTATCAAACTTCTCAACAATTTGATTTTTTCACAAGCTTGTTTCCTTTTCAACGTTTGATTGTATATCACTCTTGAATAGAATTACTTACAACAATACAAATAACCAATGTATATTGTTAAATTCCTACAATTCAATCACAATTAACATTGCAACACTATAAAAATTGAGAGTTGAATTGATATATATCAAATTTGATGTGAAAACTCTATTATTTCCTCCTTCCTAAGTTGGAAAACCATAAAAACATGGTGGAAAGTTCATGCAAAGGTGGTAGAATGTGAAAACTTTGCATGTGCACTTCCCAACAACATCAAAAAGCTTCTTTTTGTCAGAACACGTGCTTAACTAGGAGAATAATAGAGCATGTGGACCTAGATCATGGGTGTGTTGACTATTTTACAGCTTTTAGAGCAAGCGAAAATGCACTCGCATTATAACATGAGCATGTTTTGTCTTGCTATACAAAGTGACTATATCTCAACTTCTTCAAAACACGCCCATGTTATGAAAATGTTGATTTTTATATGTTTCTTCTCTCTCTCTCTCTCTCTCTCTCTCTCTCTCTCCTTAGCCATCTATCCCTCCTTATCCATCTAGGTCTCTCACTTAACCCTAAACCCTCAACCCTAGACACTATATCTTAAACCTTAATCCCTCAACCCTATGTACCCTTAAACCCTTAATACCTTGACCCTTAAACCCTAAACTCTCTCTCTCTATCACTCCCTCCCTCTCCCACTCCTCTCTCACTCCCTCTCTCTCCCTGTCTCTTAGGTCTCTCCCTCCCACCTCTCTCTCTCAGGTCTCTCCCTCTATCCCTCCTACCCTACCTGGACAAGTCCCTCTCACTCCAACCCCCTTTCTCCCACTCCCTCTCTCTAGATCCCTCTCTCTCAAGCCTCTCCCTCCCACACACTCTCCCTCTCTTAGTTCTCTCTCTCTCTCTATCTCTCTCTCATTCCCTCTCTCACTCCCTCTCTCTCCCATTCCCTCTCTCTCCCTATCCCTCAGGTCCCTCCCTCTAGCACCATACCTAGATAACTCTCTCTCACTCCCTCTATCTCTCTCCCACTCCCTCTCTCTCACTCATCTCTCCCACTCCCTCTCTCTCGCACTCCCTCTCTCTCCCTATCTCTTAGTTCTCTCCCTCTAGCACCCTACCAAGATAACTCTCTCCCTCTCTCCCTCTCTCTCAGGTCTCTCTCTCCCACCCCCTCTCTCTCTCCCTCTATCCCTCCCACCCTACCTAGATAAATCCCTCACTCCAACCCCTTCTCTCCCACTCCCACTCCCTCTCTATTTTCATCTCTCTTAGGTCTCTCCCTCCCACCTCCACTCCCTCTCTCTCACACTCCATCTCTCTCCCTATCTCTCAGTTCTCTCCCTCTAGCACTCTACCAAGATAACTCTCTCCCTCTCTCCATCTCTCTTAGGTCTCTCTTTCCCACCCCCCTCTCTCTCTCCCTCTATCCCTCCCACCCTACCTAGATAAATCCCTCTCACTCCAACCCCTTCTCTCCCACTCCCACTCCCTCTCTCGGGTCTCTCCCTCCCATGCTACCTAGACAACTCTCTCTCTGTTAAAATTATCCCTTCCTCTAAATACATACATGCTTATAACCTAGATACATACATACATATAGGCATGTAGATACATACTTACATACATACAAGCATACATACATGCATACAAGCATACATACATATAGGCATACATACTTACATACAAGCATGCATACATACATACATACATACATACATACATACATACATGTCATACGAGCATACATGCATACATACATACAAATATATATACATACATTTAGTAGATTACAATTTAACACAAAGCAAGAAATAACGTGAGCACATTATAACACACTCACGTTATGTCTTGCTAGGAAACTCAAGCACAAACGAAAAAAAATGTCAAAACTATGAAATAACGCGAGTGTGTTATAACGTGCTCACATTATTTCTTGCTTTGGGAATCCCCAAGCCTTAGGCTTAGTATTTGATTTGGAATACCAACCCAAAGGCTTGGAGTGCCTTCCCAATGTCCAAAGATGTGTTTTAGTAAATTCTACAATATTTCACATAATCGCGTTTGTGCTAAGCATCAAGTTTGCATGTGTTTCAAGGTTGAACAAATCGAACACCTGAGTAATGTTAGGCTCTCTCTTAGCTAACTAACGATGCAATTTTTTTCATATTTTGACAATGCTAAGACTTTCATCTTTAATTTATTTTGTTTGTGTGCCTCTTTTTGGTAAAAACCAGTGTTTGGTATTTTTTCTTTATAAATTAATCGTTCATTGAAATTTCAAATAAATTACATTTTTAGAAACTAGACTCCATTCTACACATATTAAAAAATAAATTGATTTTCAATTAGTTTTCAAAATTTATAGGGGCAGCACAACCAAAATTCTATTTTTCAGGAAGTGTCCACTTTGAAAATTAGTAAAAAATAAAATATTTATTAAAAAATTATCAAGAAAATTGGGAATAAACTACATGTTATTAGCTAATTTCGAACTAAAGCGATTTTTAAAATAACAAAAAAAAAAAACCTTTTGAGGGAGCCACAAAAGTCGCTATGCTATATTTTTTTAACAAAAACAACACCAATTTATATGGCTCCCTCTTTTGAACCCCTTAATCTCTACCATTTTTAAAAAAAAATAGTAGTTTGAAAGTAGACTCAGAGCACTATGATTCTTGTTTTTATTGCATCTAAAAAATTTGAGTGTAACTATCCTCAATTTCACATCCAAAGTCAGTATTTCTTGATTTCAAAAAAGTGGCCATTTAAGACCCCTTTTTGGCCCCCATCTTTTTGCACTTACCCAAATATATATTATTTAAATCATTTCTACGAGAAGCACACTCATATTTTTCTTTTCCTTTAATTTGCTTAAATGAGGGACTATCTCTTGTGTATCTGACAAGTCTATATTATACAATTTTATGGTAAGAGTTAGAACTTTTACATCACTTGAACTTTCACAATGACTCTTCAAATTAGCTCATGGATTGATTTCACTTCTCTCATCACAGACTCCTAGAAAACCCTCTTAAAAAAAGTAAGCTTATATGGATGTTGTTGTCCTCTTATCTCTTTTATCCTAATCTTTTTGTCCTATTCTAAGACTTAGTAGTCTTTTTTTCATACCAATTATAAGTTCATAGCAATTATGAAGTATTACAAATTTTTCCATATGAAACACCTAATTATAATAATTTTTTTTATTTAATTTAATACTTAGATAGAAAGTACTACTAAACTCCATTTTTTATAGATTCCCTTTTTAAAGATAAAAATAGACATTCTACTTTTATATAAAATAACTTAAAAAGTTTCGAGAATCCTAACCAATTTTTTAAGTTGGATTTTTTATTAGAATTTCACTCTCCTATACCTTGTATGGCAATGCCACTTTCCTTTTTAATCATAAAAAATCACTTATTATATGTGACTATATTTCTAAAAAAAAATAATGGTTCACTTAGAGACATAAATATTGATGTAATTAAAAACCATATAAATCCATATAAAAATTAACTTAACATCTTTTAAATAAAATTAATTTTATATATATATATATATATATAAAGAGAGTGAAAATGTAGTATGCTTAATGTCTTTAATGTCTTTCACACCTATATAAGTGATATGAATCTACTTTGGGAGATATTTTTCATTCTTCGTCTCTTCTTTCCTGCATTCTCCACTTGTCTGAAGAAATATGCCAATCTGCCTTTTCAGCTACTTCACAATAGAACATAAATCACAACCCACAATTTCAGACAGCTTCTAAGATTTTACTATGCTCTGATATAATATTGTAACAAAAATGCCAATATATCTGAAATTTACTTTTTTGTGCTCTGATATCATATTCTTAAAATTGACTAATATATCTGACACACAAAGATGAATTTGAATATATGACAGTAAGATGAACCGAGGCATACTTGCTTGCTTTTCGATTGTGGAGTGACTATTGTTTTTTTATAGGAATAAGCATATATTAGATTCTTATTTTTATCTTTATCTCCAAGGAAAGTAATATTCTAAACGTTTATATCATGTCTCTTATGATGTGACTCATGCTATTGGAACTTTTTAAGTATATAATCCCAAGCAGATATTTGGCTTATGCATTTTTGTCATGAATGTGATTCCAAAGTTTAAAATCCTTGTGCTTGGATTCAAATACGTACAAACATTTGAAATGACTATATAGCACTGAGAATATCTCAAGAATCCCTTAGATACTATTTTGTGAAACAATTTCCTTCCATTTCTGAAAGGGCGCAGAAATCCTACAGGAATGATTATTCTTCTAGTGAAAATACCTTAATCTAATGTCTTTCTTTCTTCCCCTTTAACTTTATATTAAAAGATATGGGCATCCATCGATCCTTACGCATGCATGAAATGAATATTTAATTTTTGGGTCATTAAATAAAAGTTGGCGAGACCCTGTAATCCCTAAGAGAGGAGGAGGTTCACTCTTTATATTATAAGCTTGTAAGTCCTCAAGGGAGCTTAACATGGCTACTGATGAGTTGCACCAACAGTACAATAATCCTGTCAACTTTCTTTATGAGGAGGTTGAAAAAATTGTTTCAATAATAACTCTTCAATCTTTTTAATTTCTTTTCCTTGGCATATATAAGACTTTCTCTCTATTTTGATAGGAAAGCATAATAAAACTTATTAGGGCCCTATTGCAGGGAATTTCTAGATGAGCAATATATTCAGCTGGAGCAGCTACAGGATGAAAGCAATCCTCATTTTGTGGAAGAAGTGATTTCCTTATTTTTTGATGACACTCTCAAATTGCTCCATAACTTAGAGACCACAATGTATATTCTTTATTCCTTAATATTCTTCACATTATTTTCTAAATAATAATAGTGTTGGGCTATCACAAGTATTGAATAGTTGGATAATTTGTTATGTTTTCAATAAAGTTAGGGAAGACAGGCAATGATTTAAGGATATCATGGTAAAATGCAGGAATAAGGAATTGGTGGATTACAGAAAAAGTGGACTCTTATTTGCATCATCTCAAGGGTAGCAGCTCAAGGCATGCAATTGCTCTCAATGATTGTTCTGCATAGTTTTTAGTCGATTCTCTAATGGCCTGAGACATTTTCATTTTGAAATTTAAGTAAAAGTCATACTATCCATTTAAAAGTTAGCCTGGTCAACTACTAACTACTTGCACCACCTTTTTGTTTTGAAATGAACAGTGTAGGGGCACACAGAGTTAAGAACGTATGCATCACATTTTGTGCATTTTGTTAAGAAAAAAATGAGAGATGGGTAGATCCTTTATCCTCTATGTTTTGAAGTGCTTCTGATAGAGATGATTTTTGAAGTATTTTCTAACCAAAAAAAATTCAAATATTTCTTTTTTCTTTAACAAGTGTCATATAACGACAAGTACTTTTTTTTAACAAGTGTCATGTAATGACGAGTATTTACCTTTAAAGTATTTTTTTAACAAGTGTCATGTAATGAGAGTATTTACTTTTGAAGTATTGTAATAAATATATATGATGTCTCCTCTATGTTTTGAAGTGTTTCTAACAGAGATGATTCTTGAAGTATTTTCTAAATTTGTAAAAATGGTAAAATTTATCTTATATAAATCTATTGGTCATTTGCTTATGTTTTTTCTTTAAAAAGCAAGTACTTGCAGTGTCTGCAACAAGCAAAGCAGGAGTATTATCTTCTCAAGGACAAGTTCGAAGATCTATTTTAGGCAATTATAACAGTAGCAGTGCTAATCAAATCTCCACAAGATTACACTTAAACAAAATCTAAAATACTAGATGAAAGTCACATTTACTATTGTTGTTATTTTATAGTAAGTCATAAATGGGCTATGGCTTGATTGCAGATGGAAGAACAAAGAGCAGGTGGAACGATTTCAATGATAGATTGAGATTGATCCACAAGGCATCAATATGTTATGATTTCTATTGTACAACCCTTCGTATTAACAAAATATGTTCATGTTTCATTCGACATTTGAAAATTATATGCAAATATTATTGGTTGGTGACGAAATCTATTGTTTCCTATTCAAGATATGTGCGGATATAAAGAAAGTTTCTATATTTTATAATAGTGAATAAAGCTTTGGAAACAAAAGAATTTTCAAAAATAAATATCATTAGATATTTTTTAATTATATATTAAAAGTATTATATTAATGTGTATGGTTTCTTAATGTATAAGTATTTTATATAAATATTTATATTACATATATCTAAAAAAAAGGATGGAAAAAGTCACATCCCAAATTTAAATTAGGGTAAAGTCTTAAAAGACAAATTCAAATAGTTAAACAAGAAACAAGGCCACTAGACAACAAGAGCTCAAACACTAAAAGGTAGAGGAGGATCGTAGTCATTTGAATTTCCCCAAATATGAGGAAGGTCATGGCCATTCAAAACAAGCTCCCATGTGGTAATCACACCCTCTTCATTTTCTTCTTTTGGAGGAGGCTATGTGTCATGAACAAAAAAGGCCAAAGAAAGGCAAGGATTTTTTTAGTATTTGGCTATTCAATGGTACCTTAGTTACAAGGTTTAGAAAAGGTTGAAGTAAGTTACGAGGGTTGAGAGCAACCATGACCAAACCAATCCCTATATTTTCTTAGAGGGGCTTGGGAAGAATGCAATTGAGAATCATGTCCATTATGGACATTCTAACTACCATGCCAATGTCCATGAGGGGAGGGACCTTTATTGGAGGGTGGAGTTAGTATAAATTTTACAACCATACGTGACGTATTAAACCAATGATCCAAAAGCACATGTAGGTGTTCCACTTCAATTGCAACCTTATTTGCTTGCACTTGAATTTGCATGATGACATTATAACAAAAAATAAACTTAGTGTAGAAAGAAAAGTGTATATCAATAGAAAAACTAAAAAATATAGAAAAGTTTCTATCTTTCTAAATGCTAAGAATAATTTCTATCTTGAAAACACACCAAATCTAGGTGAACTTAGTAGGAATTATGGGCCAATCTCGTAAAATAATCATATGCTATGAAAAAGGCTTAGGCATGAAAGGCCTAAAATGTCACAAATCCAATTCCAAGGAGCTTGAGTTATGGGGAAAAACCTAAAAGGGTGCTTGAGAGTGTCCTATTGTTCATAAAATGGATAATACAGATTAACAATGTCTCACTGAGTTAACTTGGTACCAATAGGGAGACCTTGGTAGAGAATACACCAATCAGAATGGGAAAGGTTTGGCTTAAGAATAGTCAACCAAATAGTCTAAGATTTATATGCAAAAGTTCCTAATAAAGATTGAAGAACCCATTTTCCATTAAGCTTTGAAACCATGTTCATGTGTGGAAAAATCCAAGCATATCCAAAGTAGGTAGTCTTTAATTGTGAAAGGGCACATCTAAATACCATTTCAATATTTTCACCAAGGTTTGAATCTTCTCCCTCAATTTTATGAATCATACAATGAACAAAATCAATAATGGTTGAAAATGACTCAAAATTGCAATTAGAAAGTTTGTACTTCAATTTGGACTCAAAACAAGAAAGAAAACTCTTGGTTGTCTTAAAAAGGGGGCCAATAAAAGTAACTTTTATATAAAATAATTTCAAAGAATGAGCCCAAGGAGTCTTAGTAAAGGGCTAGTCATCAAAATAAACAATATGAGACCTTCAAACAGATTTTTGATTAATAGCATACCCTTGTGATAAACATTACCATCTCATAGAAAACATGAATTCATGCTTTCCTAAGTTTTATGTATGCTTATGATGATAAAAGTGTATTATATCTAGTTACAATACTTCATAATAAGGAGTTTATTAAAAGAAACTCTGTTTCAAGCTTGATTCATTTAATAACTTGTATAAGTGTAATGCATTTAGAATCAAGACAGGTTTCAAGATTCATTTTACTCTAGGGATTTTCTAATCTGTTTGGCATATAATATAATACCATAGAATTAGATTGTAATAAAACCAATCCCACTAGATTTGAGGGGGAGGAAAAAAATCCAAAACCACTTTATGGAATCCTTTACCTTAGCCAAAGTAATCCCATAAAAATGTCCCTTAGGAACTTTACAAGATTCTGATATGAGGCTTTAAAAGGGACACAACAAGAAGAATAATAGGCATGAGGAATAGTTATTATCTAATAACTTAAAAAATCACTACTGTGAAAGTAGGCTTAGTAATCTAGTAGGTCAACGTTTTCTTAATTTGAGAAATGATACCTTGCCATAGACAAGAAAAAATTATGCATAAAACTCTAAACACTTCTCCATGATCAATCCACTTTCATCCATAAAAATTGAACCAATTAGGTGTTGGATACTTGACAAGATCTGAAAGAAAAAAATGTCCTTCCACTAGCAAAACACAATAAGAACAATAGAATATCTATCATATAAATAATTGTGTGAATGTACAATGAGAACCTTGCATATATAGGCAAGGTAGAGGAGGTAGGAAGTTAGGACTGAATGACTAACTACCCCTCCAAAGGTGTAACACGTGTATGCTCATATGGCAAGTGTTTGAGCATGTGTCAAGTGTGCATGTAATAGATATCCCAAAATATGAGTAAATGTGTCTCAACCATATGAAGTGACACAAAAAGAAAAAAATCCCTAAGTGGAGACTTAACTAGTGTGAATATGACTCTCCTAGGTAGACATTAGGCTTAGCTAAGCAACATTTCTTATAACATTGGGCATTCTACCACTAAATTCTCAACACTATAGATTTTCAAAAATTTATAGGAGCTATAAATTCTAATTGATATTGTTTTCCTCCTCACAAGAGTAAGAAATTAGTCATCAACAACATTAGTGTTGACTAGGTTAATAGTAGAATTGGACAAAGTGACACCTTTAGCCAAGTTTCTTGACACAATATTATCTAATATGTAATAAACACATACAAAGGAGAAATAAATTGATCTCCCTAATGAATAGACTAGAAAATCCCAAAAGAACTAGACTAATGGCCATTAATGGTGATATAATTATAAATATCAAAAAAAAAAATCAAATCGAGTGCACAAATTGAGGACCAAATCCTGAGGCTTGGAGAATAACAATGATATAAGGCCACTCAATGTTATCATAGGATTTGGAAAAATCTATCTTAATGAAAATGACATACTATTGAAAATTTTTGGACTATTCCATTCCTTCCCACACAATAACATTGTCAAAAATGTACATGGATTTGATGGATCTAGTTAACTCAAGGTGAAAAATCAAAGGAATAAGATGACATAACTTAAGATCAACATATTTAGTAATTATTTTATCGGATATCTTGAGTAGAGTAATTTCTCTCTAATTGTAAATATCTTTCAAATATCCAAACTTAAATATGAATTTGATAAAATACCTTTATGTATACATTATACCACTAAAATTTACCTAGAGCAAATAATGAAATAAAGGATTGAAGAGCTAAATTAATGGAATTATAAATATGAAATTTAAATGAACAAAATACAACACTTAGTTAAATTTGAAGATGAAAAAGTGATATTAAAGATGTTAGGAATTCATTAACCATTAAATACTAGAATTTTAATGTATTGATTAAAAATATATTTTAATATTTATAAATTGATTATGTGTTACATTGGTGGTTGTCGTTGCACCAAAAGATCGACCTGTCAATGCCCAATGCAACCGCTTGATTTATACAAGATCCACAGGAGGCGGTTAATCCATGTCACAAACCCACGCACTACGCTGCACAAGGAAGACCAAGGGACACACCATCTTGCAACAATCCCCCTAGTGTAAGCGAGGGGGTCGAACTTGTGACCTCATCTCTGATACCAATTGTTACATTGGTGGTTGTCATTGCACTAAAAGATCGACCTGTCAATGCTCGATACAACCGCCAGATTTATACAAGATCCACATGAGGTGGTTAAGAAATGTCACAAACCTAAGTGATGTGTTGCACAAGGAAGACCAAGGGACACACCATCTTGCAACAATATGTTGCTCTAGTTTAGATCCATGCCTAAATTGAGTTGGCACATAGACTTAAACCTATATCAACAAGAATGAATTGACATAAATGTGGTTGATTGAAAACACTTCACCTTGATCTTTTGATGTGTAAATATTAAGGAATAGGTGGTGTTTACACACATTTGGGGAATCTACTTAATCATGAGGGTCATATCCTCTTAAGTCAAAATCCTAGATGAAGTGATTATAACAAGAATAATGGTCGAGAACAATAATCAAGCATTCAATTAACCTAAGATGATGTATCTTTAAATAATGTTGCATGGTGTTATTGATGTTATTTGATTATTCCTTTATCAATAGATTGCTAAGATGTTCCCAATGATTTGAAATGAATAGATGAATGATAAATACAACAATGCACCACATTTGAATCAACACAAAAACTACACTAGATTGAACATCAGTGGTTGGCAAGATGTATTAAATGTAAATTTTAAAAGTTTAAAAAATTATGATTTAAATCTATAATTAAGAACCACTATGGATCAATTTTATAGCCATAAATTTGATCTACAATGATAAATAAAAAATCTAAAAATTGAAACCAATTTCTAAAAATGAATAATAGCAAGATTATTAAAATGATATTGCAAACAAAATTCCTACAACAATTTACTACTTATAAATTTGATATTATAATAAAAAACACTAATATAAGGGGGCCAAATAATAAAATAGCTTTATTGAGTTTTTTGAGATGTTTGTGATGGTTTTTTTTCATTTCTTTGATGAAGTTGTTTCATTTTTTGTTTTCTAGGTTTGTTTTGAGTTTAAGAACAATTGATAGTATAAACTTGTAAAAATCCTAATCTCTCATAAACAATGAGTTTGTAATGTAAAAATTCTCAATTATTTATCATTTTTAAATAAGAATGAGGTATAAAATTATTATTGATTGTTTCATCATATTAATCTTAGAATGTGATTTACATACTTAGATCACATATAATAAGAGCAAGCTCATAAATTTGTAAAAATCTTAATCTCTAATGAACAATGAGTTTGTAATGTAAAAGTTCCCAATAAAATATTTGAGAGATAGCTCATCAAACTTTGAATTCCATGTCTAAAACTTGAATTTGGTCCATATATTTCAGCGAAATCACTTTTTACTTTAAGAATTATGTATTGAATAAAAATTGATCAAAACAAATATTTTTTTTCAATATATCTCAATGACACATCACATATATAGGATTTTAACCACTTTTCCTCATCTATGAACTTTCCAAAGACGAGGTAACAAAATACCCTCTTTGTGTTCCTATCCAAACAAATCTAAGGAATGTCCCTAAAATTCTCCTCAAATTAGAAGACATTTCCTAAGACTATGTGAGGACATCATGCTATCCTTGATATTCCAAAGACTTTAGAATATCCCCCACCGACCAAACTCAATCTTACATTTAAAAAAACACTTTAACCACAAATACAAAACCTTGGCACTTTACTTTTACAAACAAATAAGAAAGAAATTTAAAAAGAGGGGGAAGAAAAAAAAATATTAATTACAAATATCAAAAAAACCTTTTCTAAAAGACCCAAATTATTAATTATCATTTATATTTGAACACAGTAATCAAATGATTACAAACAATTTTTAAAAATAATAAAATAATTATTAAACATAAAACCACATACTCCCAATAAGTTAGTTCTACCAATTCTTTTATCACATGTCCACAAACCTAAATATAATAAATAACCCTCTATTTTAAAAAGAAAAAAAAAAACTACTGAGCAAGGAGAGCCCCTGATTTGCTACTATGAAGAAAAAAATCACTTTACATATAAACATCAACTTAGTTGGCATGAGAAATCAACATCTCTAAATGCCGGCCAAAGAGGGAACCTATATTCTATATGTAGAGTTTATCCATTCTGTTGAAAATAAGCGTAGACTAAGAACCAGAGTTTGGCTATTTAGATTATTTCAAAAAACTCAATAAAGCTATTTTATCATAAGGGAAATGGACATGGGTATGCAACTACATGGCTAAAAATAGCATACAAAAATAGCATACAAGGAGAAAGCAACAAAGCAATAACAGTCACATCAAGAAACTAACTAGCCGTTACACAGTGAAGGCTCTTCAAATACAAGCACTCTGTCACTCATTTCATGCTTTCAAATTCTGCAAATTAAGCTTTCAAAGCTTTGCATTTCTTTATTCTACCATTTGCAGCAACATTCTGATTGTTTTATGGTTTTATTGTTGTAGTTGGTTTGAGATCTTTTTTATTCATATGGATTTGATAAATGCACAGATAGCAGGGGCCACCTGCTTATGCTCAAACTATGGAAGAGGGAGGAGGATAATCAGCCCAGGGATCTTCCATCTTTCTTGCTTCTTTTTTTGCTTTTCATGGATTTTTTCTGAACTCTTCTTTTTACAGCTGCCATTCAGGAAAATTCTGACAATTGTACGAGATGGTGGAGCCAAGCTATTCTGTCCTTTGTGACCTCTTTGGTTCTTACATGTACTACTCTGCACAAGCTGACTGTTCAAGGGAATGTTGTGAATATGTTGTAGAGGGACAAGACTGATTTGAGGGCTCTGAGGGAATGTGGTGAAGATGTGAATATATTCAAGCCTTAAGGTATGTTTGTTCTTGAGTATATTCAAGCCTTGAGGTATGTCTTCAACATCTAAATGCAGATCAGTGTGTTTCTTGTCAAATGCATTTTCTTTTGTTAACAGGTATAGCTTACTCTGTGGCTTGAACAAAACTACGTTGCACGACATCCTCAAACAAACCGATGCCAGGGAGTTTTTCATTTCTTTGAAACTGATTGGGAGTGCCAGAGATGGATTTTAAAATTTACATTTCCCCTATTCAGAAGCTACTTTTCATTTGTAGAGATTTATCGAGTACCCACTAATGATATCCATTAGGTGAGCTATCAAGGTGATATTCACATTATTTCCTGGCAATATGTCCAACATAAAGGTTTTATCAGTCCTCTGCTGATGAGCAGAGATTATGCCTTCAAAGCATAATTAGCCTATTAACGTTCTTATAACTGAATAGCCTCTTAAATGGACTATTATTTTTTATGTTGTTCTGTTATTTTTGGGTTTTCTTTCATTTTCGCTCTTATAATTTATGGAGAGAGTGTTCTAGGGTTCACAAAGCTATCCAGTGCCTTTGGACCACTAAATCTTCTCCAAAATCTCTGTATTATGGATTTCCCCTTTGATAGTTTTGTTGATGCCAACTTGTCATCCACAGTTTACAATCATGCGACTCTCTATCAAAAGCTATACGAATTCCTAGCATTATCAATTCATATATGCACTGTTCTTAGTTTACTATTCAAATCTTGTGACTTCTTATTCCTTATGACTTTTTTCATGAACTTCGTCTATTCTGTCCATTTCCACTTACAGTTTGGTGTTGGAATGCCGTCTATATGTTTTCTCTATTGCCCTATGTAACCAGGCCTTCACCAACTTTACGGTTACATTTAACTATTAAACTATTAAAACATCTCACATTAAAACATTCATAAACACGTTACGGGCTTCACCAACTTTCGCAGGGCGGTAACAGTGAGTTTGAGTTTGAGTTTGTTTTGCCGATGGAAACAATTTGAGCCTCTTCACATCCCTTCAACAAGGCCGTTGATACGTCTCATTTTCTGATCCCACTCTTTCAACATGACCCTCGTCAAGGAGATAATCATACACCAACATATTTCGAAAGGTAACTAGAGAGGCCGATCTATTGAATGCATCTGTGGAAGAAATACCCTCAAATCACCATTCTGATGATCTCTTAATACTATGACCAGCACAAATGGATCATTAGATCCAATGTCGTCTGTTATGCTTTAGGCTTTCTTTCACTGTGTAGATTAGACCAAGGCATCAGGTTGTCTATAAGAGCATTCATGAGATTTCCAAAGACATTCTTCAGTTCCTATCATTATTCTACACTTTTGAATGTGATCCCTAAAGCATTAAGCTTCTTCTATGTTATATCCCTAGGGTCAGGTCTTAAGAAAAACCAAATTCAAAGCACATCAAATAACTTTTGTCAAAGATTGTTAAACCCTAGTAAATGATAATCAGAAAACTATAAATCTGAAAAGGACTATAAGATTTGTGGCGATTATGCTCATTCATTGCACTCAAGTTTAAAGAAATCAATCCACAGTCCATTCTGTAGATAATGAGCAAATTCAGATTTAGAAAGAATAAATTATTCTTACAACAATGTCTTTCATTAGTATGCCCTCAGATTACAATTGTAGTAGAATAAGGATTACCAGTGGTTAGGTGGTTCATTAGTTCAATCATTGCAGTCAGATTTATCTGGCAGAATTGAAGAAGGCAGACTTCACTGTGCAGGGAGCGATAGTACCTCCTAAATATGTGATGCCCTAGGGTTAGGCCTGGTTTAGACTGAATAAATGTATCTGGTCCTGTTAGAGGTTCTTCAGCTACCTTCTGTTGCAACGCCAGCTTCTAATGTTTCTAATTCTTCGGTTAGGCATTTGGATCTACAGAAACTTGCTGCAACACCTGACTGGAAATTGAGGTGTGGAACCCTCAATCGCTTGACGACTTGGAGTTGAAATCTGTTGTTGTTTTGGCTGGTGGTAATCCCCTTTCTTTCCTTTATAGTTATACTCCTATATCAGTATATGGATTTATAGTTATACTGATAGTAATTTTCTTTTTCTTGATAAAATGTCAAAAAATGATGATAAACTTTGTAAGATAAAAGAAAAAATAATATTGAAATCATGGGAGATGCTCTACAATCTGGCTGAATGAATATCTGGTGAGTTTCTGAGTTCACAGCAGGAAGGGCCCCATGCATGAGGCAGAGAAAATTTAGTGTTTATTAAGTGTATTTTTCTTTCACTAAAGATAGCTAGCAATAACCAAGCTTTTGGCCATGCTCAAGAGTCCATACACGTAACTAGTCCAGTGTTGACTAGTTCACAGAGTTCATAGCACGTAACTAGCCCAATTCCATTCCACCTGTCTCCACTTTCTCTGCATTAAGGACAAGTTTAAATGAGAATTTAACTCGTAAACTCAGAAATTATATGTAACCTATATTTTTTTTTGTCTTCTCTTGTTTTCTCTGCTCAGGCTAAACTTGGCAGTCTCTGTGAAAATAAAAAAGAGTGCTGCTTTTATTTTCAGTTTTCTGAATACATGAAAGAGCATATGTGATTGTATGTTTTCATTTTCACTTCACCTCTGTTTTCTATGTCTATTTTTTTAATCTATGTTTATCCTCTGCCTTCCCCATCAATCTTGAATAAGTTAGAAAATTAGCTAAGGGTCATATGGAAGTGAGAGTCTCAAGTGTATTAAACCCAGAACCCTAGTTAAGTTGGAGGTAAGCGTCAGACACATTCAAAAATCAGGGATGTGGTAATATGGTATATATTAGGGTTGATTTGTATGCTTCTAATTTTCTGGTTTCCTACCTTGATGATTGTAAACTGTCCCTTGCCTTCTCCTACATAGATCTGACTCCATTAAGAACCAACTGCTTCTTGGACTGTATTGGATTTGTGATGCCTGGAGCTGATTGGAAACTAGATCTGGTAATCATTGGTGTCTAAAATCCATACACCTCCTCATGTATGCATGAACCTACTATGTGCTGATAGCTTGAAACACTATTACTCGGGACTTTAATATATTGATGCAGGGTTTCCATCCCAGCAGTAATGAACCTAAAACACTATATGTTTTTTGAGTGCAATTGTTGTAAGGCATCAACATCTTCTTTGTCAAATCAAGATTTTGGCCAAAACAGGTACGGCCCAAACTGTGGAAACCCAGGGGACTGTGAATCCTTCAGACCAGACTATAAAAATTGCACAACTGTGGCAATGTTTTCTCAAGGAATTTGATTTGAATTCAGAGGGAGAAATTGTAAGCGAAACTCATCTTGATCAAGAAAGCCTACAGAGTTTAGCTACAGCTACTAGTACTCCCCTTGAGCCAGACAATTTTAACTGCTATGATAGAATTGAATTGCTTAATAGGGAAGCTATCAGTGTAGATCCTGAAAATGTTCTTTCAAATTATGCTCAATTCCTTCATCTCGTCAGGCATGACGATCGCAGGTAAGTATCTCCTCCCTATTTCTCATAGCACTTGTTTTGTATAGACAATTTATATTTTTGCATCATACATGTCATGTGAAGTTGTTCGTTGTTGCAGAAGAGATCATTTTGGACTAGTTTCAGATTTTTACATTAAAAATTTTAAATGCTCTCTTGGTTTTCCCTTTTGATTAGAATCTATATCCACAATTTAGAAGATTTAATTAAGTTGTATTACTTGTTGTTTATTTCCTCCGTGTCCTACATTTCCATATATATGGTCATAATGTCAATGACTCAGCATAAGAGATGAGGCTAGTATCATGCCTTGGACAACTTTAGTAAAATAGATACCCAAGTCTGTAACACTCAGTCAAAGAAATTCTAACCTAAGGCTTGTGCTCCCAATCAGATAGCAAAATAATATTGTGAATAAGAGATGAGGCTAGTATCATGCCTTGGACAACTTTAGTAAAATAGATACCCAAGTCTGTAACACTCAGTCAAAGAAATTCTAACCTTAGGCTTGTGCTCAAAATCAGATAGCAAAATGATATTGTGAATGATATAAAATTCTCCAGGTCTAATTATTTCCAAATTGACTACAAAATTTTAAATTGGATTAAGTTTTATATCTGCATTTTGTTGTGATCAACAGGGCTAAAGAGTATTTTGGTGAAGCCTTGAGATCTGATTCTAGAGATGGAGACGCTATTGTCAAGTTTGCAAATTTTCTGTGGTTGGAAAAGGGTGGCCTGTTTAGTGCAGAGAAAACATATCTAAAGGCCATAGGCCTATTTCCTAATAATCCTTTCCATGCTGGCTGCTATGTACACTTATGGAAAACTGGAGGTGCATAATCTTCATATTCAGGCAATCTCAGCACCTGATCACCTATTTCATATTAAATAATTTCTCTCTTTGATGTGTACAGAGATTTGGTCTACACTTTAGTCTAGTTGAATGATTTGAAATGTTTTGTTTTTTTATGCACGAGTTGTCTGATATTTAGGGTTCACAAAGCTATCCATTCAAAGTTGCCCGATGTCCTCACTAAATTTTACAAAATCTTGTCCAAAATCTCTGCATTATGGGTTTCACCAATGACAACATTGATGACCTCTTCTTCCATTTCTGATTTTTATATTGAGTATTTCCTTCATCTCCTCCTTCAGGTTTTCTTTCTTGCAATCACAATTACATTCAGGATTATTAAATTATCTGTCATTTTGTGTATGGTGGCATGGATCTGCATCGGACTTTTATAATATTTTTGGCACTTGCATAGTATTTTATTTTCCATATCTTCTGTTTGAGTTCTTGACAGTTCAACCTTCACTATCCCAATGTAATCTTAATTCTCTAGAGATGTCTTTCAATGCTTGTGAGTTCAGTCATTTCGTTTTACATTGTCATGCTTTGTTATTCCCCTTTGATAGTTTTGTTGATGCCAACTTGTCATCCACAATTTACAATCATCAAAAGCTATTCGAAATCCCTAGCATTATCAATTCATATCCATATATATTGTTTATATTTTCCTTCGATTTTATGGGTTGGTTAGCATTTCGTCCCTTCCCTTTCCATACTTGTGAATACGCTATGTGATCTGCTAGTTCTCTAGAGTCTTAAGTGCTTTGGTCTTAACTTCCCTTTGTGTCAGATGTCTTGTTATGTCCTGTCTCTCTTGCTTGCGTTATACAATCTATCCTTAATTAGAAATATATTCATTGAGATTATGTTTTCTTAATTAAACTGTAATTTCCGATGTCTGTATATAATCTATCCTTAATATTTTGCATAATTCATTTCAATCCTCCATCTTTTCAGATATTTGACTGCCCTATGTTTTCACTATTGTCTGGATTGAGAGATAATTAAAAACTTTGATTAGATTCTCTAAAAACATGTTTGAGTCCTTCCCTTGGTGCTTTGAATTATGCATTGTTGTTGGTGCCTTATCTTAATTTGATTGCTCTTGCCCAACATAATTAATCATGTTCATTTCGTATTATGAAGCTACCACCAACCACGTCCGAGTTTCCACGTGATGCCATTTGGTGATGGAGTATTGGACACCTTTAATGATAAGAAAAAAGCTAATAATATGTAACCACATGATGATAACCTTTAAGTTTTTTTAACTTCTTAGAAAAGTTGAATTGTATATCTATTGAAGCAAATTATCTACTTTACTCTTTTGAAAATGATTAGTGATGTTTTGATGTAGCTTATATTTATATTTATATTTGTATATGTAAATGTACACTTGTATTTATATTTGTACTTGAATATTTATATTCATATATGTATATGTATATTTATATTTATATTTAAATAAATATATATTTATATATGTATTTGTATTCATATATTTTTATTTAGATATTTTTATTATATATAATTTAGGTAAATTATATATATGTTAAAATATATGTTGGAGGGAGCGACGGAGGGAGGGAGAGAGAGATGGGAGTGGAAGCAGGAGAGGGAGTGAGAGAGGGGAGGAGAGAGGTGGAGTGGGAGTGGGAGAGGGGAGAGAGGGGGGAGTGGGAGTGGGAGTGGGAGTGAGAGAAGGGAGGAGGAGATGGAGAGAGAGTTGGAGTGGGAATGGGAGTGGGAGGGGGGATAGATGGGTAGAGAGAGAGGGAGAGGGAGAGGGAGTTGGATAGAGGGAGAGGAGGAGGGAGAGAAGGGAGGAGTGGGAGTGTGAGTGGGAGATGGAGAGGGAGTTGGAGTGAGAGAGGGAGGGAGAGAGGGGTAGAGAGATGGGGGAGTTGGATTTGGAGAGAGGGGGAGGGAG
>VDFB02193902.1:0-15376 GCA_007258455.2 Sequoia sempervirens | reverse complement strand
CAAATTGTGTCAAAAGATGTGATGAATTCTAGATATGAAATTAACTTTCCTTCTAGGAATCTTAGCACCAAGACTTGTTTGTGAAACACTTTTGCAAAAATATATGCGGAAGTAAGTTGTGCAAATTTATCTTCAGTCATTGAAAGCAAGTGTATGAAGTCTGGTTTCAAATCCAAGTAACATTCAGTGTATCACCATAGAGTTTAATTCTCATTTTTATGCATTATCTTTCTCCCTTTTCCTTCTAAGATTTGTAGCTTTAGGTGACACCAAAGGAAGCTACTCTCCTGAGGTTCATATTTCAACTTCAGGTGACCCACAACCTTGAAATGATCCCATGTTTCTCTCGTGCTTAGTTTTCATGACTTTGCATAGTGCATTTCTAGGAGATAATAGTAACAGCAAAAGAAAACACCCAAAGGAAAGCAAAAACAAAAAAAACTATTTACAGACTTACTTGGGAATGAGCAATCAATACTAAGCTTGGAAGTAATGCTTTAGGAATCGCCTATTGGGAGGCAATGAGACATCCTCTCTAGTCAAAGTTTTAAGCCTATAAGTGTTGTCACCTAAAATTTTAGATACCTGGTAAGGACCAGTCCATAACTTGTCAAACTTACCATGTTCACCCTTATGCTCATGGGCCTTGTCCCAATACAAGACTAAATCGGATATTCTAAAAGTTTTTAATCTAGCCCTTTTATCAAACCACTGTTTTACCACAAATTGGTGCCTATCAAAACAATCTATAGCTCTATTACGCTTTTAATCTAAGTGCATCAGTTGCAACAATTGAGCTTCAGTATGATCATCTAATCCAGTGTACTCTTGGGAAAATTTCCAAGTAGGGATGTTCAAGTTTATAGGCAATATAGGATCTACCCCATAGACTAAGTGGTGAGGATAATTTCCCAATGCAGATTTCATCCTAGTATGGTCTACCTAAAGGGTGAATTTCAATAGAGAATTCCATTCTCTAGAATTATTTTCAACTAATCTCTTAATTATATCCAAAAAGTTCTTGTTTGATGATTCTCCTAATCCATTTCCATGAGGATAATAGTTAGATGAGAATTTCAATGTTATACCATATTCGAATGCACAATTAGAAAAATTTAATGAGGAAAAAGCAGGGCCATTATCACATATCAGCACATACGGTACTTCAAACTTGGTAATAACACTTTCCTCTAAGAATTTGATTACCACCTCTGTGGTGAATTGTTTTCTATGGCATGCTTCAGTCCATTGAGTACAATAATCAGTGGCAGTTAGCACAATCCTGTGACCTGCAGACAATGGAGGATTAATGCTACCGATGAAGTCTAATCCCCATTGCGAGAAAGGATGCATCTCCATCACCGATTGTAATGGTTGAGCATTAAATCTTCCTTTGTTTGCAAAAAATTGACATGTGTAACAATGCTTTATGTTTTCATAAGTATCTTTGAAAATAGTTGGCCTGTAATAGCCAACTCTCAGGATGAGGTGTGTAGTAGCCAAAGGTGCTCTGTGAGCTGTACCAAATTTATCATGTAATTCCTACAACACTTTATTCCCTTCTGTCTTATTCAAGCATCTTAAATAAATTCCTTTGTGATTTTTCTTGAATATAACCCCTCCTTTAGTCATATAACTCTGAGCTTTTATCTTCAGGGCTCTTCTTTGATTCCTTTGCATATGATCAGGGTTGTTATTACTAACCATATAGTACCATATGTCTGAATACCAATCATCTTGGTCTTTTACATCTAAAGTATATTTCTGGCTAGAGATTTGTGGATCAATCTCAATGATTGATTTAACTAGGGCTTGCCTACGAACCAACTTCATGGGTATAATCTCTAAATTAAAATCTTGCAAAATTGTAACCCACTTAGCTCTCTTTTCTTTGAGCTCACTCTGTGTTAGTAGCATTTTTACGGTAGCATCGGGAACAATAGCCTTGACTATACTTTTGAGAATGTAATGTCAAATTTTTTGTATTGCTTTAACCAAAGCAAAGGCTTATTTTTCAATATCCATGTATCTGAGCTCCACTTCTTTAAATGGATTTCTCATGAAATTAATCAACTTTTCTTCTTTATTCTCTCCCCTTTGTGTCAATACTACTACACATGTGTGACTAGAAGAAAAATAGTAAATATAAAAAGGTTTAGTGTAATCTGGACTTACCAGCACCGATGCTTCCGCAATTGCATCATTCATATTCTCAAAGGTGAGCTTGGCTTCACTTGTCCACTCAATATTTGCATATTTCTTCAACATATAATTGAGTGGTTTCACTATCTCAACAAATTCGGTGATAAATTTCTAGATGAAATTTGATCTTACCGAAGTATGATTTTAATTCTTTCTTAGTTCCCAAGGGATGCAACTTGAGTAAGGAACTCACTCTATTTGGGTCTATTAAAATACCTCTTTCAGAAATAATTTGTCCCAACAGCTTTCCTTCAGTCACCTTGAAAAATTTATTTCTTAGGATTTAATGAAACTCCATAAGTTTCACACTTTTGCAATATTTCTCTAAGATCGTGAACATGATCCCCTCTATTCTTGGAAAAGACCGTGAGGTCATCCATATATATAATAATATATTTACCTACCAAATATCGGAAGGCATAATCCATGTCTCTTTGAAATGTGGCTATGAAATTTATTAATCCAAATGAAATCCTTCTGTAAGAAAAAGTTCCCCACTTTGTGGTGAACGTGGTGTTCATTCGATCTTCTTTCGTGACCATTACTTGATTGTATCCAGAGAATCCATCCAAGAAGGACATCATTTGTGAACCATTAATGATTTGTAACACTTCTTCTAATGAAGGAAATGGATAATTATCTTTTTCAAAAGCCTTATTAATATTTCAAAAGTCCACACACAACCGTATATCTCCATTCTTCTTCCTGATCAACACTAGATTTTCCACCCAGGTAGAATGTCTAATAGGAAAAATTATCTGGTTGAGAGGAAATTTTGCACTTCCTTTTGGATCAAAGGTTCTAGGAGCGCATTTACGAGCTGCTATTTCTGCCGAAAAGGATTTACATTAGGCTTTAACAAAATTATATGAGTGATGATGAAAGTGTCATAAGTTTTCAAATCTTCGTACATCCATGCTATAACTTTCCAATAATCTCTAAATTCTTGAGCAATATTTCTTCGTTCTTCTTCAGTACATACCTTCCCTATAAACACATTCTTCGTATCTTATTTAATATTCAAATTATATAATTTAGACTTCCCTCCATCATTTTTGGGCAGGTCTTTCTGTTAAACTATCTGATCTACATCAAATAGTCTATCCAACTCAATTATTCCTTTTAGAATATTATTATCTTTAGCTTGAGCTAATTCTTCATCTTGAATTTCGCCATCCAAGTGATCCATTTCTTCAATTATCTATGCTTCAAAGACATTGGTATTAGTGATAAATTCTGATATATGACGATCATCTTTGAACACCTACAAATTTGTAACATTATCAGGAACCGAAGGTAATTGCACCAACTCAACAATAAACCTCCTCAAATTGGAAGCATCCAAAGGTTCTAGAGCACTAGCAGTAGTAGCTAAAGTGTTGGCTCTTTGATTGAATCTTCATGGGATGTGAGTAATGTTAAGGGCATCAAAATATTTTATCAAGTCCCACACTCTGTGTTGATAACTAGACAAGCGTTTGTAATGAAAAACACGTTTTTAGACTTGCTTGACCACCAGATCTGAGTCACCAAAAACCTTAAGAATCTTAACTTTTTTCTTGATTGTGAGCATCAAACTGTGAATGAGGGCTTCATATTCTGCCACATTGTCAGTACACTAGAATTGTAATTGATAAGCAACAAGAAAAAACTTACCTTGCAGAATGATGAGCTCAACTCCAACTCAAATTCCTTGTTTCAATTTTGACCCATCAAACTTAAGGGTCCAAGTTTGATCCTCAACAACTTTGAGATTAGCATTCTTAAGAGTTAGAAAATTAACATTTTCGATCTGCTTGGCCTACATTTTATCTTCAAGTATTTTTGGCTTAGACCTATTAAGAGTAGTATTTTCTAAATAGTGTTGACTTTCAATTTTGTGAATGATTTCTAAGCACATCATGCAACTGTCCTCTGAATGTGTAGAATTGTGTAACCTTCACCAACCCTGCAACATGGAAATTTTTAGTGAATCTTTAATTTTCTCACTCTTTCAAGCTTCTTTAGCAATATTCTTTCAGAATTTATCTAAACGACAATCTTCTTCCCTAGAAGAATCATAATCTGATTTGACTAACATGTCCATTTTGGGAGTTATTTGATTATTCTTTTTAGCATTGCACATAAAAACTTCTTCTATTTTAACTCTAGAACTTCAAATTTTATAAACTCATGGTTCTACATCTATGTATAGAACTTCATTTTTCTTATTATAATCAGTGATCATGTATTTCATGTGCAACTCTCTCTCTCTATCCTGATTTGATTGGGAACTCCTTTCCATGATAACCACATATGTGAGAAGTTAGTGGCCATATATCCATTCAAAGTCTTTGACTAGTCCCTACTCAATAGCATCCCATAAGTATCAGGTATTTCAACAACCTGAATATCTATATAATACTGAATTTGGGGATTCGATGCTAACTACATATGAATATTGGTTAATTCTTCGACTACATTTACTTCAGTTTTGTCAAGTTGAGTGACTTTCTTCAGGGAATTTTTTGGAGTTAAACCTGGAATCTGACATGTGGACAAAGGCATCACATTGGTAGATGCTCCAGAATCTACTAAGCAATTATGGATATTTTTACTAAATATTCTCAGTGTGAGAAAAAATGGCGAGGATTCCATTTTCCCTTTATAAAAGGCTACTTGTGCATCCGCCATAGGAACTATATTTTTTTCTTTTTCCTTAGTGGAGTTATCCTTCACCTAGGATTCTTTATTAAGCTTGCTTTCTTTGGGAAAATATTCTAAGGTATTCAAGAAAGCTTTCCTAATCACATGTGTTTTAAGAAATTATGATAAAGAGAGGCCGAGTTTTACCTTTTTTATCTCTTCCACTAAATAATTAGTCAATTTTTTTTTATCAGCGGGTTCTACTTTTTCACTCTATGGAACATTCGATGAGCTATATTGAGAGGTCACTTTGGGTAACCCTGGAGTGTTACTTGATTTATTGTCTGGTGGAGTATTAAAGTTGTTAGGTGGGATTGACGTGGTCAAAGGCCCTTTGAATCTAAATTATATTGCTATGTTAGAAGAAGGCTAGCTATACTTAGTATACTTCAAATATACCCTTGGTATCATATTGACAATCAAACAAGGATTGTAGAAGATATTAGTAGTTTTCCATTTCCTGATCTCTTTCTTTCATGGGATCAATTTACCCTTGATTTTACAATAATATAGGGAGCTTAGCATGTCCGGGAATACGGGAGAACGCGCTTTTGCTGACATTATTACTAGTATTCGATACTGGGTTATCCATAGCATTACTATACCTTCTCTATTCATTGCAGGTTGGTTATTTGTCAGTACAGGTTTAGCTTATGATGTATTCGGGAGCCCTCGACCAAATGAGTATTTCACAGAAAGCCGACAAGAGGTTCCATTAGTAACTGGCCGTTTCGATTCATTAGAGCAACTCGATGAATTTACTAGATCTAGATCTTTTTAGGAGGTATTAATGACTATAGATAGAACCTATCCAATTTTTACAGTTAGATGGTTGGCCATTCACGGGCTAGCTACACCTATGGTTTTTTTATTGGGATCAATATCAACAATGCAATTCATACAGCGATAAACTTTATATAAACTAAATCACAGAGCTATTTATGACACAATCAAACCCAAATGAACAAAATGTTGAATTGAATCGTACCAGCCTCTATTGGGGGTTGTTACTTATTTTTGTACTTGTTGTTCTATTCTCTAATTACTTTTTCAATTAGGAACAGTGAGAAGACTTTCTTTTCTTACCTAATTGAATTTGGTGAGATCGAATACTTATATGTATTATTGTTTATGTCTTGAGCATGACTACTTAAGAAAATGTGAAAGGAAGTAATAGAAATGGCTAATACCACCAGAAGGATCCCTCTTTGGTTGATAGGTACTTTAACTGGTATTCTCATTATTGGTTTAATAGGTATTTTTTTCTACGGTTCTTATTCCGGATTAGGATCATCTTTATAGAAAACAGATGTATCGCGTATCTATAAGAGATACTGTACATATGAAAGTAAAAACTGAAAAAGAAAGATAAGATCTTATCTTTCTTTGAACACAAAGGAAGGTAAGGTCTTATCTTTACTTATTATTTCTTGTAAACTGTATGATTAATGATAGGATAATAATTGATACAAATCCTATAAATATTCTTTTTTTTTTAAGAAAGATTCAGAAAATTGGATCGATCTAATTGGATCGATCCAATTAGAATGGTTTTTATTACCTTAAAAAAAGAGCCAGTAGAAAAAAGCTACTACAATTATAGCTTCTATAAGATAAAAGATCCATTTTGCCCACTCTTTGCAAAAATAGTATTAATAAAAAAGGAAAATATTGCAAAAATCCCAATGATTTTGAATATCTTCATCATACTTTTTTTCATCTCCTTTTCCTTTTATTTAGAATATATTAAGCAAGAAAATAAGTTTATTAGTAAGAAAAAAAGACTTTTTGTTTTTTTTTTTTATTCTTTTTGTATTATACAATATAGAAACTTTTTTATAGTAATATTTCCAACAGTAAATATATATTATATTTTTTTTTTACTTTGGCAATATTACTATAAAAATGCTTCTGTTAACGATAAAGTAAAAAGTAACAAATTATACTTTTGTTAACGATAAAGTATTTCAAGGAATAATGAAAATAAAGCGTCCATCGTCTAATGGATAGGACAGAGGTCTTCTAAACCTTAGGTATAGGTTCAAATCCTATTGGACGTAATAATTCGTTGTATTTGTAAATGTTGCAAAGCTTTTCTATGCTAGAAGAAAAAGTTGGACCGACCTTCAAGTTCCCTAGGCCGACGATTGGTAGATTACGTAAATGCAGAGCAATCATTAATCGATTTCATTATCTTAACAATTATCATCAAAAGAACCAAAATAATGGTCATTATGATCATCGTCATAATCATGCGATATAGGTGCAAAATCCAGTCCTTCTATGCCTATTGCGTCGACAAGACCAAACTCTATTGCCTCTTCTGGTGTCATATAAATATCTCTTTCTAATAGATAGGAAATTAATTCCTGATCCTGCTTTGTCGTACTTACATAAGTATCCACAATATACGCACGCAAGTCGTTCAGATACTCTGAATCGAAGCCTGATTCTATTGAAGTGGAGCGACGATCATAAGGAGACATATGGGGTTGGTGGATCATAATTGAAGCGTTTTCGGTCATTACCCGTTCAGTAAACGTCCCCCCGTGTAGAAGGAAAGCTCCCATTGAAGCATTTAACCCGATGCCTATTGTAGATACATCCCCTGTTACGTATTGCATAGTATCATAAACAACGACTCCCTGTACCATTCCTCCACCTTGACAGTGAATAAAGAACATAAAATCCTTTGTTGGATCTTCTTGATTTAAATAAATCATACTTTTCATGATTTGATCCACAGGTTGTTTTTCTAGCAGTCTAGCTAAAAAAAAATATCTCCCGAAAAATAATCGGTGATATATTTCGACCCAGTTTTCTTCCTCTTCTTCCAGCCCCTGATAAGGCACTTTAGGGACGTTGGTTACGTCCATTTTACCAGGTTCTTTCTCTTCCAACATTTTTTCATCCTCTTTAACCTTTATTTATATATTAGTAAGAAAATAAGACTTTTTGTTTTTTTATTCTTTTTATTCTTTTTGTATTATACAATATATAAACTTTATTAGTAAGAAAAAAATACTTTTTGTGTTTTTTTTTTGTTATGTTTGAGCTAAACGATGACTTTTTCTACACAAAACTGCTAAAAACAAAAAAAACAAAAACATAAAAATGGATTTTTTTGCATGACTATTGCTAGTATTTTTTTTTAGTTAGAATTCATTCCAATATAAGTTTTAAATTAAAATTCTTATTCCTCAGAAATGAATTACACAGAGGTATATAACAAATTGAAATTATTCTAATCTATTGTATAATAATTCAATGTAAGGGTATTTGCTTGATTCCCTATATACTAATCTCCTATATATAGATTAGTGCCTTAAGAATCTCCTATAGATTAGTTATGGTATTGTGGAAGATCAGTTTGCTATAATGATCCAATTTCTATCTTGCATTTTCTTTGTGAAAGTATATTTATCCATATGGAAATTGTTGAAATAATAATTTTATTACTCTTGCCTTCCAGCCACTTTGGACACCATCATTTTACATTTTGATATTTCCTTTTGCCATTAAGTAATTTGTACCAATCCTTCATGTTCCTTTCTCTTTGTTAACTTTGCCTCCCTTCACCCCCAGATGGAAACATCAATCTATATTCCACTCCCTTCCCATTACCCTTCCTACACCCCCTGTATGGGATAGGATGGGAGGAGAACAGGGGGTGGGAGGATATAGAGATGGTAGGCATCTCCCTCACCTTCCAACATTTTTAGCTCCTCACCCCCGATGAACCGGTTGTGCTGATAGTATTCTCCAGCCCACACCCCACCTGGCCCTATTCTGGAGGTTAGCCCTAAATTCCCATGGGTCCCTCCCTCCATCTCTTAATTCCCATGGTTCCCTACCTAGAATTTTAGGGGCTATAACCCCTAGAGTCCCCACCCACGTGACAAACCAGTTCAAGAAGTCACAGGGAGCACATATCCAAATAAAGATAAATAGGAAAAAAGATAAAATCTGAATAAAGATAAAACCCCATTCCTTTGGAACTAGATGCTAAGATAAATGCCAAGGGTGGAGGTGAATGCGTGGGATAAAGTGAAATTGAAATTGGATTCACTGAATAAGAAGAAGAAAAAGAGGCTTCCAACACAAGAAGCCAAGAGTAACCCAAAAGAACGGAAGAAAGAAAAAAACCCCAAAATACAATGCCTGAAAGAGAGAGAACGCTTTGAAAGAAAAGGTAGAAGACTCAAAGAACTTGGGAAAAAAGACACTAAGCAAGTAGATACACCAGAGAACGAAACAGAGAAATTGCCATATCCAGAAATGGGGAAAATTTTTCGAGTTTGGAAAACAAAATATAAAGTCCAAAAACTGCCACTAGCTCCTTGGTTTTCTAAGAGTAGAAATGCGGCTCATTTCTTGGATAAAAAGAAATTAGGCACCCAGGCCGCTATAGCCGAACTCACTAGGTCATATTTTGAGAATGGAGAATTTCACTTGGAATTATTGGAAACTATATTGCATCTTAAGAGTTACTCAAAAAGAACAAAAATGGTTTTTTTAGAATTTTTGCCGATAAGCATAGACGATCTATGCCACTTCTACCGAGGTACTTTAATGACCGATTCTTGATATATATATCAAGTAGTCTCTTCCTAAAATGAAGAGGAAAAGAAAAGATGTAAATCTTTTGATAAAGATCTGAGCGGAAGCAAAGAGGCACTATTGAAAATGTAAATGAGAAAATTTCTAAGTTCTTTCTTACTTTCACATATTTTTCTCCAAGACGCTTGGGAGAGAATTTCAAATTTTGAATCTTTGAATCGAAAACGATGATGGAAAGTATAGAATTAAATAGAAAGAGATAAATTAAATGACGGTATATTCCAAGGGAAAAGGATACCATCCATCTAGATACAAGACAAAGAGTAAGACGCTTTGGCCTCGTTATCGATTAGAAGATCTTATTTGCATGAATAGATATTGGTGCAATACGAATAATGGTAGTCGATCTGCTATGTTGAGGGTCCGGATGTATCCCAAAATAGATCATTAGGAACATATTCAAAATAGTTTGAATCTTATAAAAGATAGTTTTGTTTCCACAAGAGAGATTCTTCAAGATCCTGGAACGTATCAAAGTTCTTCGGTAGGAGATATTCACTAGGACTTTCACTGCAGAGAAAAGTCCTAATCCTTCTACACCGGCCATCACTTTCATAATCGGGTAATCCTTATCTCCATAAAGGTCATAATTAGTCATCACTTTCACTGTAAGTGGAGCAATTTAGATGCTAACTTTATCTAAAATATAAGTAGCAAGGATTTTAGATCTCCATCTAGTAGAGATGTATCGAGTACCCAAAGTGTTGGATTACAATCCACAGCAAATCCATTTGACTGTAGGGTCTCAATCCTCTCCATTCACCATCAGAGATGACTCTCAAAACCCATGTGCCAGGCCTCCCTTTACAAAACCTACTTTCTAATCTTTTTCATCACTATTCTTATGCCCAGATTCCCTGTATTGCCCCCTACCCACCCCTCTAGAAGAGAGGGACCCGATGTCTCATCCTAAGATTAGAGGATGGCTGCTATTCAATGAAAAGCCTCCTGATATAGATAGAAACAAAGCTGTCTCCTGTGGGAGGGGGGCCTCCCCAGAGGGAATTCATAATTACTAAAATGCCAAATCCAGTAACCTCGCTGAGACCCTACTCCATCTCCTCCTCTTTCTCTGTCAAGGAAACATTTTAGAGAGGATGGAGCTAAGCATCCCCTCACCCCACCTCTCTCTAGGCCATCCCGATTTGTTTCCTGGCCCAGGTATGGTGGTCTCTTTGAGGTTACGGTATTCCCTGATGGAGGGATGAACAATAATATCACTATCCGAGTTACTTCCTGTGGGGCATCAAGTTCTCTGATGGTCTCTCCCTCCGACTTTCTTTCTTTCACTTTTTTTATTTCCTGTCCTACCTACTCCATCAACTACTTTATCCTTTCCTAATGGGACGACTATCCTCTATTTCCTACAGGGACTCGTTTCCCTCACAGAGTTACTTCCTTCTCTCCATCCCCCACCTTTCCTTATTTAGTTCAGTATAGAATCTAAGGACTTGCCCAGGGTGGGGCCTAGGAGGATATAGTTGAATGGAAGCGACTAACTTGAACACTCGCCCGCCACCCTTCACCCCCGGTGTCTCGACTTTCGGGGCTCCTACCCACACCCCCTCATATAGCTAGATTTCTTGAACCGGGGAGAGGGAGAACTATATTCTTCAAGAAAGGTCGTAACCTCCTAACAAAATATAATCCCCACCCAACCCAATAAAGCAGATCAGATTGGGAGATAGATCAGAATAAAGTAGCCCCTCGATCTCGCCCCTCTCTATCTATGGGGGTTCGACCGGCGCTTGGGATCTTGTCATGATGCTAACCCTGGGGAGAATATTAGATCAGATTGGGAGACATAATACAACATGGCATACCAGATTGGGCACTCTCCCCATCTGGCTCCCTCCCGAAGACAAGCACTTCTGCCCTATATACCTATTTGGCATTCCCGACTGAAGCGAAGACTATTCACCACTCAAACTTGACTACAGATGGAGAAAATAAATCTACCACCTAGATCTCTCTATAGGCTTGTGACAGATGGAGAAGAGACCGATGGCACTGAGACAATTGATCGACACCCTATCTTGCCAATAGAGAGATGGCACTCGACCCATCGACTACACTATATCTAGGTTGGCACTCGACCAATGGCACTGCCTATATATCCATATGGCTTGATCGACACCCTATTAGAATAATCTTTAATATTCTTGGTCGTGTGAATACCGATTTTTATTGAATAAAAAGAAATTCTTCATATTAAGAATAATCTTTTGATTTATTTGGGACGTAATGACCAAAAAAGATATCGATGATAGGGATCCACATAAAAGAGTTGCATAACTGAGCAATATCATACTTACATGCATCATTAACCAATGAGATTGTAAAGTGGGTACTAACATTGCAGATTGTTGCATTTTATCTGGAAGACCTAAAGTAGCAAAACCATGAGTTAACATAGCACTTGGTGTGGTGATTGCACCTAACCGTACTTCTATAGCTATATGAATCATGGAGGAAGTCCATGAAAGGAACATGAATGACTCGTACAAATTACTTAATGGTAAAATATCAAAAACGTAAAATACAAGTGGGTGATAAAGTAGCTGGAAGGCATGGTAATAAAGGTATTATTTCAACAATTGCCATATGGATATATATACTTTCACAAAGAAAAATATATAACATACGAAATTGGATCATTATGTAAGAAGCTAATCTTTCACAATACCATAGCTAATCTATATAGGAGATTCTTAGAACGACATGCTAATCTATATAAAAATAGCTTCCTTGACCAAGAATCTCCTATATGATTATTTGTTAGTTGATAAACATTAAGGAGTTTCGAATAGGGCGGATGCGAAGCACGCAAGGGCATTTGCTTGAGCCCCTAAGGCGAATAGGGCGGGTGCGAAGCACACAAGGGCATTCTGAGCAAAGTGCGCTATTTAACCAAGTAGTGCTACTTCAGAAGAGAGGGGCGGGTTAATTTCCTTTCCTTTATGCCTTGGTTGGCACTAAGAACCGAAGGCCGAGCAGAGCGAGGAGCCTGGGCATGGAGGCAGGTGCCACTCAAAACTTTCATGTCCGAATTCTGTAAGTGACTTGAATGACCGAATCTGCATCGTTGAGACCTGCATCGTGGATGCCGCCTTCTCTACCTACTTCCGCTAACTCAAACTACTATGTATATATAACAAGCCATTTCTGGATATGGCAATTTCTTCGTTTCGTTCTCTGGTGTATCTACTTGCTTAGTGTCTTTTTTCCTGAGTTCTTCGAGTCTTCTACCTTTTCTTTCAAGGCGTTCTCTCTCTTTCAGGCGTTGTATTTTGGGGTTTTTTTCTTTCTTCCGTTCTTTCGGGTTACTCTTGGCTTCTTGTGTTGGAAGCCTCTTTTTCTTCTTCTTATTCAGTGAATCCAATTTTTATTTCACTTTATCCCATGCATTCTTATCACCCCTAGCATTTATCTTAGCATCTCATTCCAAAATGAGGTTTTTTATCTTTATTCGGATTTTTTCTTTTTTCCTATTTATCTTATCGAGATTTTTTTCCAAACCATATATATTATCAAAGTATCGAACTAGAAAATCATTTATTCTCTTTTCAATTTTAGCAATTTTAGAATTATGATGACGATATTTTGAGCCGAAAGTTTGATTCCAGTTTGTCGACGTTTGCGACCGCTGAAGACGCGACGACGATCTCCTACCTTATGATCTTTTCGATCTGACGTTTTGAGCGGGACCTCGTCGTTGATTTGCTGGAATTCATGATTTGTTTTTCGGACCTGGATTTTGATTGATGTTGTTTTTCCTTTTCCTCAGACTTTGTATCACAAAAGCATCAACATCGAAGTCGTTGTCTATTTCAAGTTCTCTAAACTCCCACATTTTTCTAATCTATTTTCTCAGTATATTTGAAGGAAAAAGGTCATCAAGTCTTTTAATAAAGCTGTTGGTTGCTCTTCCCCTGCCGCTGTGTTACTGTTTAATTGCCACTGGGTGGGAGGGAATTCTAGTGATGTTGTCGCTGTGTTGCCGCTGCTCACGCTATAAGTGGCTTAGTTGTTGCCACTGTTTTGCCACTGGGTTCAATTAAGAAACCTGCTAGAATAAGGAACTATAGTTCTTAATTAATTAGTCAAAAAGAAATAATCAAACATATAATCCAAGTATATCACATAACTAATTTACTATAAACTTAACATGTACTCCAATTAGTTTATAAGGCAGAATGGTTAAGTTTTGACTATCATTGACAATTTGGATATGTAAAAAAGAACTGTACGCTATAAATAAATGGATTCACTTTTTCCATATACGTTTTTCATTTTAAGGAAAATAATTTAAGTCAACCCTGCTATCCTTTCTTCTTAGGTTGTAGCTATGTCCTTTCAGATATTGCTGAAAAGCATGAATTTCATTGGCTTTATCTTGAGGTTCATTTTCATCTTGATAAGGAAACATGTAGGTTTCTAAAGTAATGGCTGAATTGTCTCCTTCTTGTTCATAAGTATGATTCTTGACAACAACAGGTGACTCAAAACATTCATAACTCTCAAGAACTAAAGTAAAGCAATATCCTACTAGAACTAATTCATTCCCCCAGGGAGAATGAGAGTCACATTGTTCATTGTCGTGTGTAGCGGCTATAAAAATATCTGACATGGTTTTAAATTACAAACAATCCACTTTAGAATGAGCATTTGTGTTATGGATTCAACACCAATTGTTCATCACAAGACATAGGTCTATCATCGGAGGAATTAGCATTATCTAAAGGTGTGGATACTCCTCCATTATATAGTTGTGTGTTCCAAGGTCTAGGTGGTCTAGGAGCATTATATGCTCGACTTTACAAACTTTGATTATTACTTTAAGAGTAAATTTTTTGATTTCTTAATTGCGTAACCTCTGTGGTTAATCTTTTGAGTTGAGATGTGATTTCCTTAATTTCTTCTTTGTCATCTAAAGTTTTGACCTTTTGACTCTCTTAAGTCTGTGAGAAGAAATAATTTCAATTGGCATGCAACTCTATGATAGCTAGACCAGGGTGCAGGACTAAATCTTGATTATTTCCTAGTTGAAAGAAACTATTTTGAGGAAATGTCCCATTTTGGACCACTGAAGGAAAATAATTAGGAGTCATTGGATGATTTAATGAAACCCCATTCACACTTTATATAGTACTAGTTATTCAATTCATTTATGCTATTTACACTTACAACTTCAGCATAAGATTCTGGTAAAGTAGTGGGAGGATTTTCCCTTCATTTCACAAATATAGCAGTTAAAGGATCTACTTCCGTATAATAAACAATGATGGTAGAAAAATTATCCACTACATAAGGTGCTTGTAACCTAGAATAATCCTTTTGAAACCTATCATTAAAAGTAGTTATAGGCTCACCATCAAACCTTTTGATTTGAGCAAACTTATGATATAACAAAGAAGGATCAATCGATGTTCTAAAACTGGCTAAAAATTAAATTTCCATATCTTGCCATGTTCTGACCGAATTATGAGGTAGGTTGATGTACCACTGCTAAACTTGATCACTCAAGGTATAAGGGAACAACCGACATACAATGTCTTCATGTTGTATCGTTGCTTTGAAACATGTATCCTTAAAGGTACTGATATGTTCTTTTGCATATTTGTGAAGATAATACTTAGGACAAACTTTATCTGGATTCTTCAGAAGATCATTATACATAACAAATTGAATCAGTGACTCTACATTAAAGAAATCCATCACTGTGAGTGGGGGCGGTATAACAACAGTAGGATTTTGTGGTATTGCACTTGCGCTTACAAACCCTTGGGGTCTAGATGACTTTTGACCACTAAGTTCAACTAATGTCACACAAAGATCGCTAGACCGGGACCTAGTGACTCTACAAGAC
>VDFB02193901.1:0-13282 GCA_007258455.2 Sequoia sempervirens | reverse complement strand
ATTGAAGATGTACACAAGAATAAATATGTATAACAAGTATGAGGTATTTTTTTAATACAATGTGTCAAATACTGATATTTTATTGGTTTAATAATGAGGTACATTTCGTTTCTTTCTTTGAAGATTAATTTAAACCTTAGTTGGATTTTGTTGAATCCTCTCGTTTCATATCTCAGTCCAATCAACACTTTAAGTTGAATGGAGTACATCTCATTTCTTCCCTGAATATTAATTTAGAAATTTGATGGTTTTCATTGGATCCTCTCTTTTCATATTTCAATCAAATCAACACTTGAGATACATTTTGTTTAATTTACACATTTATTGGTTTTCATTAGATCCTCTGCTTTTGTATTTGAATTAAATCGGCATGTTAGATTTAATGGGGTACATTTCATGAAAATTAATTTAAATATTTGTTGATTTTCACTGGGTACTCTATTTCTATATCTCAATCAAATGAACACATCAAGTTTAATGGATGCATTTCATTTCTTTTCCCAGAGATTAATTTAAACATTTGTTAGTTTTCACTGGACCCCAAATTCTTCTGTTGGAAGGCTGCAATACAAGTTTTTTCGTCAACTGAAAGAAAGTAAAGTGAAGGTGCTAGAATTACATTTTTCTTTTCTTTTCCAGGCTTTATATTATGGAGAGGATAAACCCTTTTGTTCAAAAGCATAATTTAAGCATATGATGGTTCAAAGTTTTCACTAGAAAGAAATAAATCACAAGGGTTGTTTGCTAGTATAGTTTGTGATGCAAAAAAATGTTGTTTGTGGTTCCAGCTTGGGTTTTTTGGCTACAAGTTACCTACAATCTGTGGGCTATTTTAAAGAAGGCCAAGTTCTTTCACATACCATTTATCACTGTGAGTATGTTGTGGCATGGCTATGACCGTACTTGGTTTAGCCAGAGAAAGTATCTCCTGTTGGACAACCAGAGTAGAGAGACTGGTAGTGATTGGCAGAATTATGACGATGAAGAAGAGAAAGAGTTCCACTCATTCTTCGTTGAAAATAATTTTGACATTAGGTTTGAGATAAACAAGGAGGAGCATCGATTTTGCTCCTCTTTTGAAACAGGCAAACCTCTCAAATTCCTGCATTTTGCAAAGAATTACTAACTAGTTACTCAAGACATTGTTTTGATGGGCAGATACCATCTTGTTAAAGCTTCCAAGCCAGAAGCCATGTTGGATTATGTTCTAACAGTAGGAACTATGAAATACCTGTGATGAGGATTGCATTGTTGATAGCACCAACTCTGAGCTCTTGAATAATAACTTTACGAGAATTCTGTCAATCTTGCCCCTTGTCTTGTAGGGGAAAAGACTTGATCAACTATCCATATTTGTGAGTGCAATTTTGGTGATGATGGATATTTTCTCATATTATTTCAATTTGATTTGGCAAGCTTGTAAGGACGCTATTTTCAAATACACAAAACTTTTCTTGGAAAATCTTACTGTCAGATACAGAGTATTCATACATGGGATTTTGAACACAGTCAGCGACTCATTCATGTACTGTGATGATTCTATGAATAAATCTTACTCTAAAACAATAGACAAGTATATGGTTGTGAGGGGTTGTGAGATTCCTTGGATGCCACAACTGCTCCATCAGAGAACGACGATTTGCTTGACCTTGAAGAAATCTGAATGAATCTGAACAATTTCCTTGTGGAGACTGTAATGGCGGGTTCCCTCTATTTACTGTATTTGTAAGATCTTGTAATCAATATGGTAGGATTGTTGTAGGAATACCAATTTCTTTGTGGAAACTTGAGTAGAGTACCCATTATCCTCAATGTCTTTGATTGCATGGCCCATGTTTGATTTTGTACACTTTTTTTAATGGAAACATTCTTAGAGATAGTACAATTTCCAATCACCTACACATTTGGTATCTTACTTGGATCAACAATAACACTCTCATTTTTAAGATTATAAGGAAGAATCATCTTTTGTGCTTTAGAAAAGACTTTGTTCTCTTAACAGTTAGGATTAAGGTGACATCTACCTTGTAAATCTCATGTCATATGTCATGGTTCCAACATTCTTGGAAAGTGTCCCTAGGCACTTAGGGTGTATTGGAAAAAATATTTTGTAATATTAATTTTCACCATTGTTTTTAATTTACTCATAACGGGTGATGGGTCCACTAGTAGCGGTAAAGGTGGGTTGTCGACATAAATATTTAATATTGTTGTTCCCACATTTGAATGTCTATAATGGGATAATAAAAGATAAAGGAAATGATAAATAAGTGACTGTTGGAATTCTCCAAGTGGGTGCTTAGATAGAGGCAGTAGGTGGCACTTGGTTTTCCATCATTTATTGCATTTAATGTAATGTTTATTTTTCATGATTGGATGCCCAAGTTGGAGGGAAAATATTGGAGCCAAAATCGGTATTTTTTCACATTCTAAAGAGGTAATCCAAAGGTTGGGGACGTTTGGAATTAAGGGTCATCTTTGGGCGCCATGTTTGGTGCATTAGATGCTTTCACAAGTTTATAAATTCAGTCTCTTGGATGTAGAATTAAGGAGAGGAACAATTGAATGTAGTGTTAAACTTTGTAGGAATAAGGATAGGTGAAGGCATAAGGAGGTTGTTCATAGGTACATAGGTGTTGTCATGTTGGAGGTGAAGAGGAGAATGGAAGTGATTGTATTGTAATCTCATTTATTTAATGATAATGCATACTTGGGGCCTCTCTTCTTGGTGGAGTTTTTTTCTCTCAAGGGTTTCTCCATGTAAATCTTGTGGTATCTAATGATCTTGTGTTGCTGATTTGTGTCTCATTTCTGCTACCTTATGCTAATGATATTCTTTATTTATTGATGTTATAAGTTCACATAAGGAAGTGTTTACAAGCATGTTAAGTTAGTTGATTTTTAGCATAATAAAGAAGATGGATCTAATCATGGTATTTTCATATTAAAGCAACCTAGTTTTTAGATTTGCATATAAGTTTCAGATTTTCATGTTGTTGTAGTCCACGTCTTTAATATCATTCTTTGAAGTCATATTTGGATAGAGATTGAATTTACCAACAATTAGTATTGAACTAGTTTATTTCTCATTATTTGGTATTAGAGCTAAAGGTTAACTAGGTTCTGGGTATTCCTTCTTTTTTATTTCTTAGCTTGGCAAGCTTGTGGGAATTTGTTAGAAGGGATTGGAGGCTATTGGAAGGCTTTTGGGGTAGAAATGAATGTTCTTGAGTTAACCCTTTTTTGCAGATTTGTGAGATTGGAAGCCATGGATATTGTCAATGTGACCTATGTTGGGCATTGGAAGCTTGTGTTTATTAATCTTTATGGAGATGGTTATGATTTGGTAACTTGGAGCTCTTGTTTGACAATATGGTTGTATCTTCTTGTTTGGTGGTTTTTTTCCTTTACCTTGTGGTCATGTGCAATAAGAAGGTGTTCATGTTGGATGGGTAGAGACATCTTGGTTACATGGAGAAACACTCTCAATTTGGACTGCAAAATGGAGTGCTTATGTTGGTTTCATGACTTTAGCCCTTGGTTACATGAAAACACTAGAAGATAAGCCACTAACCTCTTTGTGAGTTGTGGAGCTGATATGTTTCATATGTTATAAGCTCCTGAACAACTTGGTTTTCTCTATTGGATTGCAGTTTAAACTTGTTTTTAGCTATGGGTTTTGCATATTTGTGCTTATTCCATTATTCAGATGACATGTTTCATGTGAATGTCTAGATGGTTATATGGATTTAAAATTTATGTGGATGGTTTTGCATGTTTTTCATGTTAACTAAAACATGTGGTATGTAGATATGTGATGAGACTGTATTCAAGGTGTTTTGGATGAAGACAGTTACAAGTTTGCATGGCTACTTGGAGGGTTCTTATTGATCTATGCTTACTCCTATGTGAGTTTGTTTAAAAAATTAGATCTAGCATTGTTTTTGGTGTTTGAGTCTTGTAAATCCACATTATGCCTGAATATCTCTATTTTGCATGATACTAATGCGGGTTTGAATCTATTTTTTCAATTATTTGAGATTGGAGCACTAATTATATTTTCTCCTTTGAGATGTTGCATATGTGTAGATATTGTAAATTGTTTGATGGGGATTCTATTTGGTAGGCCTTATTCTTGGTCACCATTATTACATTGGTATGATTATTGCAATGGGAGATGGTTATCGGGAGTACTTGATATATTTGTTCATTTGAATCTGTAGTAATTGTTTATGGTGCATGAGAAGCTTTGTTCACTTTGAGTAGAGTGTTCTTAATGACATTGGTCATGATGCCATGTATAAATTGGTATTACTTTTAGTGGGAGCTTTATGTAGTTACATAATGTGTTATATCTTTTTTGTTTCAATGTTTTGGTTCTAAGTTGTTGTAGTGTGTAGTGATCCATTTGAATAGAAAATGGATGGTCTTTTGCAATGATTTTTGGTGTCATGAAGAGCTCTTGGATTCGACCTTTAGATTGCAGTGAGAGTTATGACATATTTGGTTCTATTGACAAAGAGTGTGTAACATTTGTATCTTCTTGGTTTGGATATTGTGGTTGTACTTTACCTTTTGGGCGTTCATGGTGTTGAGTTCTTTGATTGTGTTGGGGCCATGGAGGATCTGTTGGCACTCTCAAATTTTGCAAATTTGAGATGCCCATTTCAAAATTTTGCCTTTGCACTTTCAAAAGTGCACCTGATGATCTACCTGAATGACCTACTTTGGAGGGTCATAATTTGAAGCCTGATGATTTTTGTGCAAAACCCATTTGCAGAAACACTCATGTGTCCTATGTGAATGTGCATGTCGATTTTCAGCTTCTCACGATGAGTTTTGTCAAGGTTTTGAAAAGTGAAGCTGAAGGGCTTTGTCATTGTTCAACTGTTTGCCAACGTTCAGTTTTGCAAAGTAGCCTCCTGTTTGAGCTTGGATTTTTTAACCAGTTGATTGTCATGCCAAAATAATTGTTGCTCTATATTCTTCATACCAAAATAAGCTCACATGTCATTTTTCAGGGCTTCATGAGTTGATTTGATATTTTTAGCAGATCAAAACCAAATGAAATTTCTTCAATTTTGCACTGAAACCTTTCTAAGAGGTCAACTTTGACCATCAATATATTGTGCATGAAGATGATTCAAGTTATTTCCTCTTGTACACATGTTCAGTGCACCAAGATGATCTAATGTGTCCAGTGGAAGCTCGCTAGGAACTCATTTGATATTTTTGCAACGAGGTGATTTCATTAGTTTCAATTGGTTCAAAACAGCTACAATTGCGGAAAAGTCCGAAAGGGCAACTTTGAGGTTGAATAACTTTTTCCTCATGATTGATCTCTTCGATCGATCTTTTACATTCAATTCTCTGGACCAATGTCTACATGCCTGCAAGTTTTCACGGTTTCACGAGGTCATTTGCCTACTTTTCAAAGCTAATTCCAGAGCCCACTTGGCCAGTTTTCACCATTCTGCAAAAGGGTTAGAAAACATGTTTTAATGGAAACCCATTTCATATTTTCACACTAGATGCATTCTAAAGCTGCCTAAAGTCAATTTGAGCATGAAAGTTGTTGCAAAATGAATTTTTTTTTAGTCGGGCCACATGGGGCCCGACATGCTTTGCATTATTATGATATAAATGCTGAGATTGGTCAACTGGGATATGGGAATCACTCAAAGGTTGTTTCAAGTAACTTCCAGTTTACAATGCACCACACAGGAATAACTTTTGAAGGCAGAATCCAAGCATCTTATTGTAATAAGTGAGTCCCATACTTTGAATTTTGACTTATGGCTTGTGGGTGTATTATTAAAGTCTCTTGTTAAGCATAACACTTGAAGATAGAAGCCTCACAAGTCTTCTCTAGTAAAAGAGCATATTAATACTTATTGTGAGAGAATGGCACAATGGTAAACAACTAAACATTGCTTACATGACTGGGATTTAAATTGAAGGGAGCGTAGAAGTTCTGAATGAAGAAACAAAGAGACCTGTTTTAAAAATGAAAAACTCATGCTGAAACACATTATAATGCAAAATGCTGATAAGATTTGTATAAAGGGAATGTGGCAAAATAGGCAGAGGGCTCGAGCTACATCTGAAGGCATGAAAATATTTCAAAGCAAAAGGATAGAGGAACTCTGTATAGAGTTCCTTCTTGAAACAAAGGAGGATCTACATGATGAGTTAACAGGGGAAAGTGAAAATCTATGAGGAAGTGCTACTCCATGCAGGAGACCCATATGTATCTGTTGAACAGGCTAAAGAAACTTGTAAGCAAATGCAACTGGCAGAGAAATACCCTTGTTGCGCATGAAGCACCTGCCATGAGAAAAATAAGAGAGGAATTAAAAAACGTTGAAGATGAATATATGCCCACCAAAGCATAGTGAAAATGGAGGAAAAGGCACGCACCATGTGATCATTGAAGAGTTTTAGAAACTCTCAAACAAATGCACTCACCAAGCAATGGCATGAAGATAGAACGAAGCCTTGCAGATACAATAAAATGAATTTGTGAAAAATCTTAGAAAACTCTCAAGCAGATGCAATGGAGCAAGGCATTGATATTCATCAAAGCACACAGAGACAAAGGAGGCAGTGCGAGCCAACATGAATACAATTCACTTGCAGGGAAACACTGTGAGTGCTAGGTGCGCATAGAAAGGATTTTACTGAAACTCTTTAGAGACTTTTAAGCAAATGAATTTAGAGAGGCGTGGCTTGTAGCAGGGTATACACACCCATCAAAATAGAAAACCCTGAATGAATGTCATCTCATGGACAAATGGCCCAGCTGCAGGATAAATACAAAATGATTTAATGAAAAGGCCTCAGAAACTTGTTTAGGGCAGTGCTTGTAATAAAAGAGGATATGAATAGAAGGCATCTAACAAGGTCTGAATGTTCATCAGAGAAAAGAAAAATGTGAAGAAGGCTGCCGCCATTGACAAACAGAGCATAGGCAGGGAGGTTAGATGAAAGTGTCTGAATGAATTCTCTCAGGCATAGCCCATGCGTAGCAGAGGATTGCATTAATGTGATCTCATGGAACATAATATGAAGGGATAAATGCATCAGTCAACGCATCAAATGAAATGGAAACGCCAGTAAGGGGGCACACAGTCTGCTAAAAGGAGAAACCCCCAAATCAATGTGGTTTCCTATTACGCCAGGAAAATCAAGTGCGAAGACGGTGCCATCAAAAGAGATAGTTTTGTATGGTAGCCATCAAACCAGTGAAGGAATGGCAATGGCGGCCAAGATTGGAGAAACAGGTGAGAACAAATGCACGATGAGATTAGGGAAAATTTGAAAACAAAACAAGCCAGAAAGAAACCAACGGTGGAGATTTACGATACAAATGCAACTTCATCATAACCGTTGTGCGCTATATCACGATCGAAAGGTGCTCACAGGTTAAATTTGGCGAGATTGCGGGCTGCTACCATGTGGCAAGTGTGGGGCCTAGTTGAAATTCATAAGCATGGGTATATCTCCAAAATACTCGATGAGAATTTTAAAGGCTCATATTTTGAAAGCAAAACATTTAAAATAAAAGGAAAAAGTATTTAAACTGATGGGAATTTTAATGGAATATGAGGAGAGTAAATAAGGTGGGCCCCAAGGAATGAGATCACCTGGATGAGATGGCTCTCACGATGAGGGGCCGTGCTCATCTAGGCTCGGCCTGCATGTGGTCTTTTGGTGGTTGCATGTTTAGTTGGGGGTCGGATCTGTTCTCTTCTTCTCTGAAGCTTCTTGGGGGTGGGTTTTTTTACGCTATTTGGGGGGAGGCTCTTTTCTTTTGCAGCAGGTGTGTATTCTGGGGTTGGGGGGTTGCGACCTTGGTGTCCAGTGGAGTGTGCCTTCTTCGAAGGACTCTTGGTTTTATTTGGGCCTTGCTTGCTCATCTTGCGTTGTGTGCTCTTTGATGGATACTGGAGAATCTTCTAGGGTTTGTCCCAATATGGACTTTTGTTCTGCTTTTGGATCGAAACCCTCTCCACAGGGTTCGAAGATTTTTGATAATAATCTTTTCTCGGTGGAACCTGAGAAAGTCGAGATGGGCTCGGTAGGGGGGCCTAGAATTCCGAAGATTAATGGGTGCCTCGAACGGTGTAAAGAGAGGCCAAGCGTAGTCATTCCAATGGAGATGTTGGCTGAAGACATTGACTATTATGCACGACATTCTCTTTATTGCAAATTCTTAGGTTTGAAAATTTCTTTGCAATTCTTGGAGATGTGGGCTCAAAAGACATGGATGCCTGAGGGAGAGATGGAGATTCGCCTCCTGGCAAATAACTACTTCATGGTTACTTTTGATTGTTTGGCTGATCGGAATAGGATTTTTTTTGTTTGTCCGTATTTTTATAACCAGGTGGGCTTATTTATTAAGCCATGGCATGCTGGCTTCAACCCGGCAGAGGAACTTCCGAATCGGGTTCCGGTTTGGGTCCGTCTTCCAAGGCTCCCTGTGGAATGCTGGCGAGAGGATGTGTTGTGCCTTTTAGCCTCGAAGCTGGGGAAACCTGTGGGTTCTTCTCAGCAAACACAATTCAAAAAGGTAATGACTTTTGCCCGGTTTTGTGTAGAAATTGATTTAAGTAAGCCATTGCCAGACTCGTTAGAAGTGAGTGCAGGAGATTATTCATGGGTGCAACAGCTGGATTATGAAACACTTCCCTTCCGTTGTCGTTTCTGTCATGAGTATGGTCACCTCCTGCGTAGATGTCCAAAGGCCAAGCCTTTGGAGGCTCTTTCTTCTCAACCTTCAGCTAATCCACCTAGGGTGGATAAGGGCAAGGACCCCATTCAGGGTTCTGGTGGTAGGGAAGATGGATTTATTCCCGTTAGAGGCCGAAACAGAAATAAAGGTCATAAAAGGACTTTGAAGGACAGGCAGGAGGAGGACACCTTCAACAGGTTTGAGGTGCTAGAGGATCTTAGTCAACAGGAGGTGAACCCAGGATTTTTGGATCTAGATCATGGGACTCTGGATATTGATCAGCATGGCCCTTTAGTTGAGGAAATGCTTACTCCACATCAGGAGGGGGGTATGGGAGTGCCATGCTTAGATGAGGTTGGGAAAGATTCTAGTCAGGTTTTGCTCAACTCAGAGGGGATTATGGCTCCGCTTACTGATGGGACTTCGGCTCTAGGGACAGATCGTCAAATGGAGGTTCAAGTTGAGTTGGGTGGTAGTGCTGAGGTAGTGAAAGATAGTGTAGATAAGGTTCACCTCTTGCAAAAAGTTGGTCCAGAGGTGGGCAAGAAGAATATTAAGGCGTCCTCTCAGTTGGTTGTTCTGCAAAAAGTTCTCAAGAAGGGGGGGCCGGAGAAAATTTCTAAGCTGGGAAGAAAGAAGGATGAGGAAAAGATTAAGATGATAGGGGAGACTTTGGTGGAGTCAGGGTCAGTCAAGACTCTGGATTCGCATTTTTCATGCCCCTCGAAATGATAGTTCTCTCTTGGAATGTTAGGGGCTTGAACAGTGGCCCTAGACAAAAAGCTGTTCGGGATTTGATTAGGTGGCATTCGCCTGATGTTCTTTTTTTGCAGGAGACTAAGCTCTCTGTGGAGGGTATGATGGATCTAGTTCCTAAGTTATGGGGGAATGGTGGATGCCAATGCATTGGTGCTCAAGGGTCTTCTGGCGGGGTGGCATGTTTATGGAACCCGCGTAAGATTTGCCCCTTTGGTGGGTGTCTTTCAGGTCCTCCCTTTCCATGGTGGCCTCTTGTTTTATGTCAGGGGAAATTGCTCTCTTCTCCAATGTGTATGCGCCTGTGGAGTTGCAAGGAAAGCAACTTTTGTGGTCCAACATTCATTTAGTTCGTAGCTTATTTCCCTACCATCCTTGGATTATTGGAGGCGATTTTAATGCTATCACGGAGCTTGCAGAAAAATGAGGTGGTATTGCAAGGTTGGAGGCTTCTGCATTATTGCTCCAGGACAATATCTCTGCTTTGAATCTTGTGGATATCAAACCTGGCAATGGTCTTTTTACTTGGAATAATAGGAGAATTGGCGATGCCTCTATTTCTGAAAGACTTGATAGATTTTTGGTGTCTAGTTTTTGGGTGGGGGATGTGGTCATAAAGCCCTCAAATCTTGATACGGGTTCCTGATCATTGGCCTATTGCTGCGGTTGATGTGCCCCTCAACGGGTGTGTGCTTGTAGACAGACCTTTAAGTTCCAACTCATGTGGCTTATAGGGATGACCCTTCATGTTTTGTCTCTTAGCTGTGACCTGGAAGTTTTCGATAGATGGCACCGCTTTAATGCACTCTTCAAAGAGGCCCCAGATGTTGTTGTTTACATTGAAAAGATGGAATATATGATCTTTGGTAACTCTATTCTGCCAAAAGGCCAGATAACTTAGACCTAATTACTGCATAAATTTAGATCAAGGCCTCTCAAAGGAGCTGAGTTTATTAGAGGTTGCTGCAACAAAAGAGTTTGAGGAATGGGAGTTAAGAGAAGAGATTTTTTGGAAACAAAAGTCTCGTATTGAATGGCTCCAGGCTGGGGATCGAAACACTGCTTTCTTCCATAACTCAGTTAAGGATCGGAGATAAGGTAATGCTATTTCTTCTATTCTGTTGCCTAATGGGGAATCTTTGTCCTCTTCAGCCTCTATTTCAGCTGAATGCATTCGATATTTCTCTACCCTTTTCTCTGAGGATTCGCCTCCTGCGGAGGAGGATGAAGCTAAAATTTTAGATTGTATCCCGAAGCTGGTGACTAATGAAATGAATGAATCATTGCTTGCTCCTATTACCTTGTCAGAGCTTGAGAAGGTTGTACTCCAGATGAAGAAAGGTAAAGCTCCTGGGCCTGATGGATTCCCCATTGAATTTTTTCAGGAGTTCTGGGAAGTGGTTAAATTGGACCTTTTAGAGGTTGTCCAAGAATCCTTTATGCATAAATAAATGTTGAAGTCCCTAAATGCTACGTTTTTAGCTCTTATTCCTAAGAAGGTGGGAGCTAACTCCTTGGATTTGTTTAGGCCTATAGCTCTATGTAATGTTGTGTATAAAATTATTACTAAGTTGATCGCAGAAAGGCTGAAGCCTTGGCTTGATGACTTAATTTCTGAAGAGCAGGGGGGTTTTGTTGCTGGAAGACAGATCATGGATGGGGTAGTTATTGCTGCTGAGGCCATCCATTCTATGGAATCCTCAAAAGATAAATCTATGTTTATCAAATTAGACATGGCTAAAGCTTATGATCGTGTTAAATGGAGTTTTCTATTTAAAATCCTTGGAGCTTTTGGCTTTGCTGAGGGTTGGATTGAATGGGTTAGGAGTTGTGTCACTTCCTCCTCCTTTTCGGTGCTTGTCAATGGTGAGCCCACTTGTTTGTTTGGTGCTTCTAGAGGCCTTAGGCAAGGAGATCCCCTATCTCCTTACTTATTCATCCTCCTTGCGGAAGGCCTAGGAAGACTCATTCGTGCTCAGGTTGCTAGTGGATTGCTTCAGGGATGGAGTTGGGGAGATGGTATTCCCCCTCAATCTCATCTGCAATTTGTAGATGATACTGCCTTGATGGGTAGGGCTAAGGTTGAGGAGGCTCTCAATTGGCGCAGTGTTTTGGACAGTTACTTGGCAGCTTCTGGGCAATGCATAAATGAGGGGAAGTCCTTCATATATTTCTTCCACACTCCTAAAGGTATTCAAAGGAGAATTGCTGGTATCCTTCGGTTTCAGATTGGTTCGCTTCCTTTTTCCTATCTTGGAATCCCTCTTGTTGTTCGCTCTCTCCCCAAAAGGTTTTGGAAAGAGACTCTTGATAAGTTTCATGGATTGGTCAGTCATTGGACTTGCAGGTGGCTTTCTTCAGCAGGTAGAGTGACTCTTTTAAAGTCGGTGGTCCAGGCTCTTCCTATTTATAAATGCTTTGTTCTTTCTGCTCCTTCAAGTTTTATTAGAGATTTCGAGAAATTGTCTCGTCAGTTTCTGTGGGCTGGTAATCTTCTTCATAGAAAATGGAGTCTTGTGAAGTGGGATGTTGTTTGTAGGCCAAAGCAAGAGGGGGGTCTTGGTTTACGGCGGGCTGATTTGAATGGGCAGGCCTTGGCTGCTAAGTTGTATTGGCGTTGGTGCTCTCAACAGCATATGTGCTGGGCTAAAATTATGACCTTCAAATATTTGGGGGCAGTAGAGAGTAGGGAGGTATCAAGGTTTAGTATGGAGGGGAAAGGCTCTGTGATCTGGAGTACCCTTAAACGTGGTGCCAAGTTGGTTAAACAGGGACTTTTTTGGATTTGTAATGGGGGTCGAGATGCTCTTTTCTGGTATGATTCTTGGGATGGATGCCCACCCATTGTGTCATCTCATCCCCATCTCCAAGATTTGTGCCAGATTTTTGTGGAGGCGGGTTGGAGTCATGTGGCAGATTTTAAATCTCAACAATCTTTGGGTCAAATTTCTGTGTCTAGGTGGAAGAGCCCCTTGGATCGGCCTCCTGGTGGTGCGTTGGAGGATCGCTAAGAGCTGCTACATTCTTTATCGAGTCGCGGTCTCGCAATTCTTGGCAATATGCGCTGTTTGGGACCTCGACGAAAGGAAAATTTTCTGCCTCCTCGCTATCGCCATAAATGCGTCTCTTTGAAGCCCGTGCTCTCTGGTGGAAGCATGCTTGGAATAAATTTGCTTGGCCTAAGTGTAATTTTCTCTCTTGGCTCGTGGTTCAAGGTAAGTGTCTTACTTGGGATAATCTTTGCAAACGTGGGTTCCAGGGCCCCTCCATGTGCATTCTATGTGGTCAGCATGATGAATGCTTATCACATCTATTTTTTCAGTGCTCTTTTGTTAAGACTATCTGGCATCACTGGTGGAATCTTTGGAGCTTACCATGTTGCCATGTCTCTTCTTTGGAGGATTTTTGGAAGAGACAGGGTTCTTCTCCTGCTACAACCTCTCTTCTTAAAATTGCTTGGAGCATTGGTCCTAGTTTGATTGTTTGGCAAATCTGGTTGGAACGTAACAGAAGAATATTCTTGGATAAAAAATTGCTCGTGGGGCAACTTTGGAGGCGAATTCTTGGGGCTTTGCTGGAGACTTTGACTGCAAAGTGTGACTTGTCTGTGCCGATTGCTCCTGGGGACTTGGGTGTTGTAAATTCCCTGGGTCTTGCCACAGGGGGGAAGTGTATTATGAGTAAAGTGCATCGTAGGCGTGGGCGTGAGAGGGTTGCTCGTGAGGGCGTTTGGTGCCCACCTGCTCTAGGGGAGTTGAAAATTAATACTGATGGGTCTTCTAGAGGTAACCC
>VDFB02193900.1:0-42702 GCA_007258455.2 Sequoia sempervirens | reverse complement strand
TGTGAAACGTTGTGACTCTTGCAAAGGGCAGACATGATGAAGAGGTGTGATTTCTCCCTTACCTTGGAAGATATAAAGGGGAGAAGGTTTCATTTGAGGAGGACATGCAAGAGAGATCAATTTGGAAAAATAATTTATTATTCCCAAAAAGGCAGCAACGAAGGGTGGTGACTCTATTCTTATGAAAAGTGGTGACTCTTTCACCAATAAAAGGATAAAGGAGAAATCATTCCAAGCATTCATGAATCACTTATCGATCATTGCTCACCAATGCATCAAACCGGTACTCATTCAATCATCACTCATGAATTATCATCAAATCAACCATCAATTATCAAATCAAGCAAACAATCAATCAACAAATCATCATCATAAAATATCAATTCATTCAATCAATCAAACATGCAAACATCCATCATTCAAACATCAACTATTCAAGCATCAACCATTCTAGCCTCAAATTATTCAAATATCAATCACTAAGACATCAATCATCCAAGACATCAATAAAGATTGGAAAAAAAGAGAATTGGAAATCAGAACAAGAACTAATATTAGCAGCAATTTTAATTAAAATTTAAATCTGAGAAATAAGTAGAATTATATATATATATATATATAATAAAGTCTATATGCAGAAATTATTGATCTTTGTGAATAATCTACATGCTTCTCCTTATTATATGTGTTAAGGGATTCATATAATAATCAATTTTGAATTTAGAGAAATGGATTGCAAATAGGAAGGCCGATCAACCTTTTGGGTTCACGAGAGATGAAGACCGACCTTCATGCCCTTATCAAGTATGCCACCCTGAGGTGGAATGGAAGACTGGCCTTCCATGCCCTTGGGCTTGATCAAGGAGGGCGACCAGCCTCCAAGGTGAACCTTTGGACGGAAGGGCGATCCGCCTTCCATGCTTTTGCAATACAAGGGCGACCAACCTTGAGATTGCAGTTTGCAAACGTTTCAAATGAATTCCTAATGAGACTATTATAGGAATATACTTTGGAATGGCTATTGCTTTAAGTGGATTTCAATATGAATAATGTTTATATGATCATTATTTCTACTAATGTTAGTAATGGTAGATGTTATCATGGCTTATGATTTAACGTGAATTTCCAGTGACTAATATGGAGTGCAAGACCTAAACCACTATTTATCTTATAAAAGGCATTTCAATTGGTAAATTTATACTCTTAAATATATTACATTTCTTATTTTAATTGAAATTGTGAGTTTAGGACAAAAACTAGGAATATCCCAAAGGGAACATTACATCAATGCTTCCCTTTTGCCTTAGTCACTTATAAAAATGATTAGCACGACCTAACTAGGCTTTGATATCACGATAATGGATTATTATCTTTAATTTAAGCAGATTATCATTTAAACATGAATTAGAAAATAATGGAGAATTAAATAAAAATGAGTAATTATAGAACATGGCACACTGTATATGTGTGGGGATAATCTTTTTGGGCAAAAGGCCCCACAAAACATCATTCATTGTAAGAAGAAACTTACAATCAATGTCTATACCAATACAAACATACTAAGAACCTGGCTTTCCCTTTATCTCCTTCCCTTATTTTCTTCCTTACAATGGCCTCAGAAAACTTCCTCTCATACTCTTCCGCATTGCCTCCACATATACAACAATGTATGCATGATATTGCCAATAATATTTTCCTCTATTAAATGTAGTCCTCAAATATAGGTGGTTGATTTAATCAATTGTTCAGTCGAGGGGTTGGTGACCTTTCACCTTATAAGTTTATAACCGATTTTGGCTATTAAATTAATTAGTCTCTAATGTAACAACGTAGGAGCTTTTATTGATTTTGGATTTGATAGGTTTGATTTTGAATATATATATTTTGGAATGTACCCTGGGAAAAGGTCCTACTTTTATGTATCTGACTATCAGACAGTAAATTGAATCCTCACGCTCATGCATACTTGTGGGACAAGTATAAGGAGAACAAGGTACAGAAACTGAGTGTACAGATTTTTATTTGTAAATGCGATTTTCTAATCTTTATGTAATCTTTTTGAACAATTAGAAAAATTGTATTATCTGTTGATTTAAGCATAGCTTTGTAAGAGAAATATTTGAAAATTTTCTTGATGCAAAGCTTCAAAATATTTACATGTAGACATAACAATATGTTAACAATGAAAATAGACAACCTCAACCGAAAATACTGTTATTTAAATTTTTTATTTTTGTTGGATTTGACCTGTACATTTTTTGGTCATCTCAAGATGACCTCCATGAGTAGTCATACATCAATGATATTTTCCCTCTTTTTTAATACATTTTCTGGTTTTTGAGTATGCACATTGTTCATTATATTGTAAAAAATGTTAGAGCTCAGGGTGAGGCTGCATTAATCTTTAGATTGTCACACCTGTTGAACACATTATGATTCAAACCTGTTCTTTATCTGCAGTGTCTGTACGAAGTGGGGAAGTATGCCAAAATTTGCCTCATGGACATATTTTGTGAGGCACTTTATTCACCACCTTCAACATTTTCACATAAAACAGGCAAAGAGGAGGAGGATGGAAAAGCTGCTAGTACTCGTAGATATAATGATGCTGATACTCACAACAGCAAGTTTTCAGATATGTCAAAGGGAAAGTTCATTGGTCTTGTGATCAGAAAGCTAAGGTAGGTTTTTTGGTTGATGTATAAAACTCTCAAATATTTTGATTTAAATTGAACTTGAAGATTGTTCTTTTTTGCTTAACAAACGTGTTTTTAAGAGATGATTGTAGAGATGAAACAAGATGATTCATCATTTATATATCCAGGCATATCATTATGGCCTAAGGTCTGCTCATGTTTGGTGTTAGAAATGAAAGGGTAAATGCATGTGGCAATACAGCTCTGCTGGCAATCTAATATGGAAAGACCTATGATGATACAGTGTCTAGCTGTAATATCAAATGAAATTTGGGCATTACAATGGCAATTTTTGGAATGAGATTATTAGGTCAAAGAATATGTGGATAAATGGGAAAAGGGAAACAGCATTAGGGTACTAATATATAATGGAGAAAATTTAAAAGATAATAATAAAGGGTTACAGTATGATTACCTTTTCCTTTGCATAAAAAAGTGCCTTGGCTATACAAGTTCTGTATAATACAAATGCATGTATATTGACATTCAATACTTTTGCTTGGTGACACCTTTTAATTATTGTTCTTTTTGCTATGCTGATTGTTTGTTAAACTGCAATTCTATGGAAATCGTCTATTTGTGAGATGCATACTCATTTGTTTCTGTCTGCAAGCTCCTCCAGAATTTAATAATTGTGGCTGTAACTAATGAAATTGATTTATCCTTAATGAGTCAGGGATTTGTCATTGCCTTCCTTAGCTAGTGTTCTTCAGGAGTGGGAAAAGCTGACGGAAGGAATGAGAGAGGTATGATTATGACTTTGGCATCTTCCTTGACAAGAATTGATATACAACATGATATTGGCTATGCGTTAATGCAATGAACCTGACTAATAATTATTGGTTATCAGTAGTCACATACAGGGATACCTTCCCACCTGTAGAATCCTTTGTAACTAATTATATATTTTCTTTGATTCTTATGTCTTGGAATATAAGGTTATTATTTGTTCAGTTGATAATACTTGTGTATTTCACTATATATACCTATTTTTAAATTCCAAGTGAAATCAGAGCCTGATTCTACTGCCTAAGGCAACATTTAGCTAGTGATTATTTTTAGAAGCTGGTTTGTGGCCTATCATATTGCTGACAGGTGGCTATTTGCTAAGAATTAATGGCACTAGATTTGTTTCTTTCTTAAAAAATGTTTTTTAGTTTCCACTTACATTTTGAAGCAGAGTTGCGTAGACATGGATATAGGTATGGCTGTTTTTCAAGGCCCCCTGTTGTGGATACAACATTTATACAAAGCTTTTATATATATATATATATATATATATATATAAAGACATGGAATACATAGTTCTAACACATGTAAACTACATTTATATTACTTATTAGTGAACACAAAATTAGAATAAGAATTGTCAGACATATATTAGATATATTTATGAATACAATTTTTATAATAATTATTTTTAAATAATAAATATTAGAAATTTAAATTCTTAACAAATGTCAAATTTTGGGGTGGTGGGCCTAGCTTGATTGGCTAAAGCATCCTATTGCAGGCAAGAGGTCACGAGGTCTAGTCTCCACATCGTCCCCATGGTACCGGAGGGCGTCTCGTGTCAGCATCACAGGTCACGTGAAAAAAAGTTTACCAGGCACACTGCAGTTTATAGGGGGACAGATACCCGACTGATTCCTGCAGTCTAAAACAAATAAGGTCAAATTTTAATTAAAAAATAGCGTAAGATTTGAAGTAAATAATATTTTAATTTTAATAACAAATATAATTAGTGTAGTGATCCTTAGGGTTTACAACTGAATAACCAGTTACCGATCTTGGGTTCCAAGTGAAACTACAGCATTAACTCAGCAACAGTAGCATCTATAATATGATTCTTAGGGTTTGACCCTTTTTTTAATCAGATATAATCTGATAAATTAAAATCATATGTCTGCAACCTAACTGTTAGTGTTATAACTGCAAACTGGAACTTCAATTTCACCATTTACACAGATGTAGAAAGACAACTCAGTTACCATAGACTTTTGCAAATAGGCAATAATCATCGGTCTCAAAATGCATTAAAATCTGAGCATGAAACTACATAGTTTATTGCTGTTGGCAGAACTGTGAGGAATGCTAACAATCCTTGACCCGATTCGGGTATGATCTCCTTAGGGTTTCAACCTGCTGGACGCCTGGAAGGAAAAACCAGGTGCACAATGATATATTTGTTCCAATGGGAGCTCGCCTCCAAAATGAGGGATTGAGGCGTGCAACCCTCAATCTGTTGCTTCTCTAATTCGCAGGTGCTTATTCAGGCTGATGGGCTGTGTCCAATTCTGAGTTGTGAATCAGCTTCCTGTTGGATACTGGTGAGTGCTCTTAACTTCTGCATAAACTTTGGCTTCCAAATCTGTCTGCCCAGGTCTCCTATGCCGTTCAGTGATAGGCCCTTGACTGTGGTGGATCTATTTTAGACCCTCTTGTGGAATTGTCTCCCAACAAACTCAGCACCCAGGGATTGCTGCTTGACAAACTTCAGGTCTGTGCAGGGAGGAATGATGGATTAGGAGTCAGAATGTAGAATGCTGAAGGAATTTGCCGGAAGGGGTTAGGTTTTTGTCCAACCTCTTCATGCTTGAAAGGGTTTGTGTCTTGGAAGTGCAACAAAAGGGTGCAATCTTGTCCAAACTCTAGCCTTCCTTCAGCGACCTCCAAAAGAAAATAAATAGCAACTCCAACATAGGGCACATAGCCAGGCTTAGGCCCCTAAAATTGAAATATAATTTGGGTGCCCACTCTTAACATTTTTAAAATTTTAATTTTAAAGTATATTTTATATTTTATATTTATTAATTATTATTATATGCACAGAATTAGTGTTTAAAGACACTTTTACAAATATAGTGCTGCATGTTGGCCTTAGGAGGCAAGAGACATGACAATTAGTGTTTATTGTTAAAAGATATAAATAATGTTAAAACCCTATAAATTACATATGTAAATTCAAATGTTAAACATAAAAATAACTAAATCAAATTAAAAATATTAATCTACATTGTAAAAGATCAATAGATTAATATTTGTCCTAAATACAACTTTAAAAGTTGAAACAATAAATTAAATTTGACATCTTTTTAAAAATATTTTAAATTTTAATTTTAGAATTGTTCAATGTTTAATATTAGATAATTCTAACATTCTAATACTCAATATCAACTATTTTAATAATTAAACATTTTGAAATTATTGTTGTTTTTAATTATGTTAAAAATAACAAATCATTGAAAATCTAATTTTATAGCATATTAATATGTATGTTACACGAGGACACCTCCTTCTCTCCCAAACTATGTCCATGTTCCCCTTGGTGTCCTTGATAGAGTGGGATGGGAGGGGATTTGTCCTAATCGACCTTTGTTACTAGGTTAATTGAGGATGTGTTCTTGGGTTGGTGTCCATAGGGGCCTAATGTCCTTGGGACATCTCACAATGGTCTCGGAGATGGTTGGACATGCCCCCAATTGTCTGAATATTAACAAAAAAACAAAAGAAAAATATTACCATACAAAAAGAAAATGTGTGATTGCTTTCTTTCCATACAGTTTTGTGCTATTATATTGGATTTTCTACTTTAAAGAACAAACAACACAAGGTAAGGGATAGGTGTGACACAAAACGACTAAAATTTTAAAAGATTGTGTTGAATAGGTGACGAACAACTTGGTTTTCCAGATGGGTACATCCTCTCACATGGTTGGTTACATGGTTAGGGCTTAGTGGTACAAGTAGATATGAATGCTTTTGATATGAGTACATTCTTTTTTTAAGCCGCATATCTATGTTACTTAAACAAAAATAGGGTGCTCCATGTGAGAGATCATCTTCCCACAATCAAATAGCACTAGCATCTCTGCTTTTGCATCAATTTGGAATGATTCAACATCCTTTTAGAAGCAATTCTAGACATGATTATGTCTGGCAGGTCTATCCTTAAAGTACTAGGTTTCTGTAATTGCAAAGAAGAATTGTCTTTCTAAAAATTTGATTCAAGTCTTTTGTATGCAAAAAAGAAAGGCACAGTTTGGCATTTGTCTCTTCTGGTTTCCAATCATCTAGATGTCTTCTCTTGGTGTTGTTTTCCATTGCTCATTAGTTAGTTGATAGAAAATATGAAACTTGTTTCCATACTTGTTCTATAGAATATTAGTTGCATTAAAGAAAAACCATTTCTATTAGTCCATCTTTAGTCTCTCCAAATAGGCCCCAAAAAATTCTATTTGGATTTTATAAAACCACTTTGGAGGAGTTAGCCTGCAAGCACTAGATAAATTACCTTATCCATTTCTATATATCTTTGGACATGATGGACTATCCTCAAATTTCATAGCATTATTCTTTTTATCTCAAAAACATGGAAAAGAACCATACTATTAACAAGTGCTTCCATTCTACTTTGGTGTGCTTGCCTAATTGTCTTCTAGGTGTGGAAATTTGTCCTCTTGGTGTAATGTCCCCTTCTCATCAGTGATCAGCATTGCAATTCATCAGTCTATTCTGGAACCCGTAGACTGGAATGAGGTGAAATTAGGGTTTCGTGGCTTGGAGTTTTGTGGCATTTCATGTTATTTACTATTTTTAGTAAATGCTTGTTGTGGCAGTTGCAGTTGTCTATTCTTAGTCCTTTGCAGTTGGAGCAGTTATTGTTATTATGGTTTGGTCTTCAGAAAACTTTAATTGGTGAAAAATATTTAATTGAAGGCATTATGTTTTAATTCATTGTTGACACCCCCCCTTGGCCTAAGGAGATGACTTAAGTTGTTTTTAAAGTGGGGCCATGAAGGGTACGCCTTCATTAAGAGCTTTATTAATTTTATTAAGAACTTTATTCCTTGAGCAAAAGTGGACGCCACTTTTATATTATTGAATAAAGTGAATTTCTTGGAGGCTTTTGGGACGCCACTTGAGAAGTTGACTGGTCTTTGGGAATTGGAAAGGTCTCTTGTGTCTTTTGAGCTGCTTCTCAGGCAATTGAAGAGTTTTGGTGAGTTCTTATTTATTGAAGGCTTTTGCTCCAACATTTCATCCATGAAAATTATGCTAAAGTTATGCTGTCGAAATGACAATTGACATATTGCTTCGAGGATGTCTACCTCCTAGCCTTTCATCCAATTTCGTGTTTGCAATATAACACCTAGTTGGCTACATTGCTGCTTCTCAACATCAGACTAGCAGATTGAGCATCAAAGATTAATGAATTTTGGAGTATTTTCACAGTTTTGAGTTCCTGGTTTTTGCTACAGCTGAAGTTGAGTTTTGTTCATATCTTTTGGAGTGAATTTTATTTTGTTCTGGGTACTTTGGCCATCCATTTGTTGACTGAAGGCACCACTTTCCACAAAGTATTGGAATTTAATTCCAAGTATTTAATTTTTACTTGCAAAATCGATTTTTGGTGAAGGCCGTACCATCTAGAGGTGCATTGGAATTCGTGCCAAATAATCTGGAGACTTTGGTGGCTGTTTCTGGATTGCATCTTGGGCGCCAGACTTCTAGGGAGTATTTGCAACTTATTTCACGTCATTCGGAGGAGAATTGAGTGAGTTATGAACATTTCATTGATTCTCATAGTTGCAGATTGATATTTCCAGTTTACAGTTTTTGTATCAGATTGTAGAAGTTCTGATTTCTGATTCATTATCAGCTGTTAGAGAGTTAAACAATCATTGAAAAACATCTATTAATCTTGTGTATGAAGATTATTGTATTTCCTATGTAATTTGCAGCTTATTTCTCATTTGTACAAACTGTAAACAGTAGTACTGTTCCAGTTTTAATTGCTGCAATTTTTTCTGTATCTTCTCACATAAGTCCCCTGGATGGTTTACCGCCAGTGTGGTTAAATTGATTGTAATATCTTATACCCACTCATAGTGGTGAATCCCCACAGCTCTGTGGATGCCCGCCGCAGCGGATGAATTGTTTTCTATTGTAATCTTTTCCCCCCACTGTTTGGTGGTAGTGTGGAACTGTTTCTCATGGCTGGTTATCCGCCTATCATTTCATAAATTCAATCTTTAACACTCCGTCATATGTTAGCACCTTGCCCTCAGTGGGATCTTGAGTGCACATTCTTGACGTTGAGTAGTTCTTCAATTCAAGTTCAGTTTTCAGTTTGATGCTAACGCTAATCCAATCAACTATTGCTGGTTATGTTGTGTTAAATTATCAAAAAATTGGTTAGCATATTTCACAGAAATTGATGAAGTCTAATGAGAATTATTAAATCATTGCACTTGGAGAACTCATGAAGACAATATAATACCTTAAGCCGAATTTTGTTTTCAATGGTTTCAAAATACCATTGATAACTATCATAATTGCAAACCATAGGGCCTTGGTGGTGGGCAAGAGGTTGTTCTATTAGCCAACCTTTCGTAGCCATCATGAAGTGTAAGCTAGAGGGTGTTGGTTGAGAGATGGCTCCTAGATTTACTTTTAAAAAATTATGATAAACCACAATACAATGATCAAGTAGGCAGTGTTTTTACAATACAACGAGTTTACCAATTCTTATTGTATTTATAGCAGGATCCCATAACCCTCTAGTCCAAACTATGTCAAACATTATAGCTGTGTTAGATCTTATCGCTCTCTTAACGAATCTCAGATTACTCTTTAAAGTCCATGGTCATTAATCATGTAGCAATAGCAGCTGCCTCAATGTAAGGCCCAAAACCGACTGTGATTACTTTCTTTAGAAACCTTTTGTGATCTTACTTTATTCTGTAATGTCCCTTACCTAGTTCTGTCTTGGAACTTGCTATTTTTAGGGTTAGGGTTGACCAAATGGACACTCTAAGATGGGGTTCTTTTGGCGGATCACCTGCATCCACAAAATGAGCAATATTCCCACATATGCACATGTTCATTAGCATTAATATCTAAGCATCCATCTATTAATATATTCATATATGCAATCATGAAAACACATGAGGGATGGACATGGATGGATCAACTTGAAGCCATTCTTCCTAGTACAAAGGTTGTAACTTACAACCATCCCTTCTTAGCGACTTGTAACTGCATTCTCTACCCATATAGGTAGATCCACCCGAAGTCCTTGGCTAAGTTCAAGGAGTTGTAACCTACAACCTTCCACTCTAGGTGGCTTGTAATTGCATTCTCCACCCATGACATCTCCTCGCAAACACATGACCTACTGGGGGAAGCCAGCGGAGCTTATAAGTGGCCTAGGCCTACCACCCCTCCATGGCCACAGCGGAATCTTAGGTAGGACCTCCACCCCTCCATGGCCCAACCCATGCCTTGGGACTGGGTGAAACCTTAGGTGGACTTTGCCATCCCTCCATGACCCATCCCTGCCTTGGGCCCTTGGGGTGGACTTGAGTGGGGTTTTTAGGCACCACTTTTCTTAGGCCCTTCCTCCCTAGTAGGCTTACAAACACAGAGAAGACAATCTTTTAGCAATCAAATACATTTGCATTTATTATTGATTCTTTAAGTCAATATCAACATCATTATCATCATGATAACACTAAAAAAAGCATTACACCAATAATCAGATTAGCAATGTTCGTTTCTTATATTCAAAATATGCTAAATATTATTGCTAAGTGAGTACATCACCCAAGTTGCTGTATCTCTCCATGTTCTTTGATTCCTTACTCACCTCCTTCAACCTTATAATGGATTGATCATAGAATGAGGACAAATTCATAAATATACATAATCTACTTATTTTTATATTAAAGAGTCATTATTACTTATAAGGCTTAATAATTGTTGCAAGTATCATTATTGTATATTCACAAGTGATTCACATATCTACTTACCCATACATATATATCATATATTTATATATTCTATATAAATTTATATATATCATTATTTCCAACTGATTTCAACTTACAATAATTTCTTGGTATGAATACATATATCTATCTAGATATATATATACACACATATATCTATCTATATGAATATATACACATATCTCTCTCTCTCTCTCTATATATATATATATATATATATATATATATATCATAGTAGTCGGGAGGTGCGTCTCCTACCCTCTGAGACGCGTCTCGGAGAGGGAGACATGTCTTCGGTACTGTACAAGTCTCCAAAAATGCCTCATCTTGCCAGGAAACTTTTCAGACGTTTCCCACTGTCTCTCAAGTCTTTGAAACCTAAAAATGACGTCTCTCGCCATCTCCCGCGAAGTCTCCCACCGGTTAAAGGGTCAGTCATTGAAAACTCCCCACAATATACCCAAAAAAAGGATTTTTTTGAAGTCTGGCTTCATTGTATAATCGCGCGACTGTAGAAGAGAGCGATTGGGCTGAGCATTGAACTAGTAAGTTGTATTTTTTATATTTTATTTGCTTGTTTTTTATTTTTTTGCTCATACACACAGTCATACTTCAAAGTTCACAATGTCATCCACGTGTCTCGCCTCAAGAAGGCGCTTGGGCACAATGTTGTTGCTTCTTCAGATTTTCCTCCATTGGATGAGGAGGGACAATTGGTTTTGATTCCAAAGGAGATCTTTGATTCCAGAGAATACTCTTTGAGGAGAAGGACAATCAAAGAGTATTTGGTGAAGTGGAAAAATTTGCATATTAAGGATGCTACTTGGGAGAATGAGGAGATTTTGCGGCATCCAGACTTGCGATTGCTTGAGGGCAAACAATCTTGGGGAGGGTGGACTGTAATGTCCCCTTCTCAACAATGATCAGTGTAGTTGGCCGATAGCCTATTCCGGAGCCCGTAGGCTAGTCGGGAGCAGTAATTAGGGTTTCCTATTTTCTAGGATTATGTTTTGGCACTTTTGGAGGCTTGCATGTTGGAGTTTTGCAGTTTTGATTTTGGATTCCTTTTGCGTTTTTTGAGAGCTTCGCGATGGTGTGACATGCAACTGAATTTGAGGACTTTTTCGGACTTACTATTTTTAGTAAGTTGTGACGGCTGCTCAAAATGTGGTTATAATGCTTTTGGACACACTTACTATTTTTAGCAGGTTTTCAGCAGGTCAGTTCCGAGGCTATTTCAGACAAGTGAGTTTGAGCAGTTTTGGTCTTCAACACTTCTGAGCTATTTTTGGTAGGTCAGAGCTTGAGATGGGGTGCTTCACTTGTTGAGGTAAAATATTTTAATAAGTGAAATTGATAAGGCTGATGGACGCTTTAGGGTGAAATAAGTTAATTTTATTAAGTATTTCATTTTATTATATTTGGATGCCACATTATACTTTATTAGTATTTTTGATAAAGTATATTACTTTCTTGGTGATGGACGACATGGAGGGATGAGAAATGAAATGCAAATTACAAAATATTGTGAAGTGAATGTGAATTTGAGTTAGGCGTCCATCTTGGAGGGAGATTGAATTTGAATTTGGGGTGAAAAGGCTATAAATATGAGTGCTGACTTCATTCTTTTGATCCATGAAGAAAATACAACGAAGTGTTGCCGAAATGGTGATTGAATTGCTTCGAGGAATGCATACCTCCTAGCTACTCTTGGTTTCTTGCTTGAAAGATAGCAACTAGTTGAGATAGAGAGACTGTTCTTTACACTGAAGAACAGATTGAGCAATATGAAGAAGTTTTGTATTGCTGTTTTCTGATGTTTTGGTGCGTCTTTACAGTTTATAGGTTGCTGGTTTGGGGTGTTGCTGTAGGTCGCTTTGCTCATATCTCCTTAGGCAAATTTTTGGTGGTTCTGGGTAGTTGCTGATTCATCTCCTATGGCCTAGGTGTCCCTTCTTGCTGATTTCCAGATTTTATCTTGCAGATTTGAATTTTATATTACAGATCACCCCTCTTGGGAGGCTGTACTATGCCTGGGAGTGTCTTGGGAAGCATGCATTAAATATTAGTTTACTTTTGCAGCAGTCTCTTGGTCTTGTCTTGGTTGCCACCTCTCTTCGAGTCCATTGCTTCTTATTTTATGTTATTTGGAGGAGTATTGAGTGAGTTAGGAGCATTTTGGTGTGGTTTCTAGTTGCTGGTCTGAGTTTTTGTGCTTGCTGGTGTTATATGTCAGATTGTCAGAAGTTGGGTTTTGGGTGTGCTTCTTCATGGTTGTGAGTCTTGTGAAGTTTGGAGAGCATATAATATCATTTGCAGCTTCTTGGACAACAATGACACTTGGCCACTTGCAGATTATTATTCATATTGTAACGCTGAATCAGTAGTACCGATCAACTTCTTTACTTTTCTGCAATTACTATTGTATTCCCACTCTTAGTGGAAGAAGGTTGGCCTCGCCGCCTTATTTACTTTCTTGCATAAGCATTTTCATTCCCACCGTTTGGTGGAAGAGACAGGCTTCGCCATCTTTACTTTCTGTACTTGCATTTCTCATCTGCCGATCGATTGAGCCGTCAATCTACTCCCTTTGAATAAGTGGTTGAGTTGCATAATTTGTATTTCCAACATTTCAGTTTGCAAGCTAACGATCCCCGACGCCATATGCTCACACCTCGCCCGTCATTGGGATCTTGGTGTACATTCTTGGTGTAGGGTTACATTCCAGTGTTGGTTTATGATTTCTCAAACGTTAACAGGTGAAATTGCTTGTGAAAAATTGAAAAAAATTGTAAGAGGGTTTATTTCAGAACCTGTTATTAAAGAAAAAGAAAAAGCATACCGTTAGTATGCTCTTGCGGTGAATCATGAAAATGTTTCATCGCCTGTGTTCACATGTGCTTAGCACTTCAAAGCACAAAAAGAAGAAGAAAGATGGAAATCAAACGAAAAAGGTAAAGAAGTGCCTTCCACTTCCAATCCCAGGCCTTCATAGAGGAATGCTATGCTAGTTGCTCAAGATCCGTCTTCAACAAATTTTGACATCGTAGCTTCCATGATGAAGAGCAAGGTACAAATCTCTCATCTGGAATATCTTCAGGATCATCTAGAACAACTAGATCAGATTCTCACAGTTGTAAAGAAGTAGGCTATGCTCAAGTCATCTGTTCTAGCAAAATCAAAGCCTGAAATGGATCTTGGTAATTATGTGATTCTGTTAGAGATATAAACTGAAGATCAGGACATTGCTTATTCTGAAAAGAGATTGACAGAGGATGCAAGGTCATGGACAACACAATTCGATGGAGGTTGTTCTAATGCAGTTTCATAAGTAGGGGAAATGGTCATCTCCCCTAAAGGATAGTTGCACTCATCTGTGTAATTGGAATTCATTGAAGTTGAGAAAGAGGTGCTTTTGTTAGGCCTCAAAGATGCTGAAGACATGGGAATCAAACTCCTATGTGTTAAAGGTGATTTAGAGCTGATCGACGAGTTGGTCAAAGGATATTATTTTTAGGTCAAAAAAGATGACCTACGACATTATAGAAATCAAGTTTGGAACTCGATCGACTGGTTTGAAGAGTTCAACATCCTGAGGATGGACTACAACATAACTAATGTCTCAGGGGTATCAACTTTCCTATTTGCATCATATTCTAACTTTTGTCAGAGTACCTTCACTTGGATATATGAATACCTGAGAATCTTCATCCCAGAGGGATTGTCTCCTACAATTTCCATTAGAAGAGAAGTAAAGCTTTTCAGGCAGAAGCAACATCGATGGAAGGCCCTTCCCGCTGCCATGCAACAAACAATATCCAAAGCACTTCATCTCTTCGGGGGTGGAGTGAATTTCTGTAAATAATTTTTTGTAATGTGTTTCCCTTTTCTATAATGTTTACGTTATGTAGTAATGTTTTTCCCTGTTACATAAAGTATTGTCGTGTTTTAGGTGATTTCTTAGGTACTCTTGTTTTTAGGTGATTAGGAAAACTCCAATTGTTAGGTGAACTAGGAAATTAATCCTGACTCCATTGCCCAATTGATAAAGATACTGGTCTGCAAAAACTAGAGATTCTCGGTTCTCCTATGCTGTAAGTATCCGACATGGTCACTAGACGGAGCCTAATGTTGTACTCAAAATAAATTTTTGCTTCAATAAGACATTTTGATCAAAATGGTCTAAATCATGTAAAATTGTTGTCAAAAGCCATTTTTAGGTCAAACAAAACGTAGGATTTTTGTAGGTTTATTGTTAGTAAGATACTTGCAAATTTTTGAAAATTTGAAAATTAGGGTTTCAAACCCCTGTTTTTAGAAAAACCCCTAAAAATAGGACCCTTCCAGAATTCGTTGAAAATGATTTTGACAAGATATTTTGACTTCACGATCACACTGGTCAAGTCAAAATCATCAAAAAGTTTGTTTTACTCTAGTGGGTCTATTTTCATTTTCCAGGAAGAAAGATAGGACCTCCGAGGCCATTAATGGCAGAATGGCCAGTACTAGGTGTCGAGATCCAAGCCTCAAAAGATTAAAGGAAGAATCCATGGTGGAAAATGTTCAAAAAGATGCTCCTCGATGGAGGGGATTTTCAAAGTTCGAAAAATGTTGAAAATTTTCTAAGTTTGGAGAATGCACGCCTTGCGACAAGAAAGAGGCTACACAGTCAATGCCTTAGCCATTTTTCAAGCACCCATACATAGCACAGTGAAAGCAATTGCTACGGTGAACGTGTTCGCATTGTTGATGATGGTGATCAAGTCAGTCAAGCTACAATGGTGAACGTAGAGTGCGGCGAGGTGAGAATTTTCATGGAAATGATGAGGATATAGCCAAAAGTGCCCTTGTTGGCCAAGGGTGCCCATGCATTCAAAGGATCAAAGGCAGTCATCAAGTTTTACCAAGACAGTCACCTCCTTTGTAATTTTGTTGTCTTTCCAACGCATCATCAAGCAAATTTACCCAATTTAGTGATCACTGATGAACAAAGGCAAAGATAGAAGATGTTCAAAGCAAGTATCATAAAAAATGGCAGTCAAACATAAGAAAAAGTGCCCTTGTAGCTCAGGAGCACCCAAGAATGAGACTATCTAGATGTTAGTTTTTGAGTAAGCTTATCTCCAAGTGATCTCCTTGGCATCAGCTTAGCTTTGCAACAAACCTGTTCCCTAGTCTACGAGACACATCAAACAACGATAATTGTTGATTGTTTGGGCATGCAAAACGGAGGGTAAATCAATAAACATCAAGGAAAAAATGCCCTTGCTAGCCAGGGGCGCCCATCATTTTGAGTCACGTGTTGAACTTTTCAGCAACCGCTTCCTCCAAAGCATCTGCTCAACATCCTTTCAACTTCACGATCAATCCAGTTGCAAGCTCACAAGACCTGTCAAGCATTCACATACGAAGATCAAGTAGAAAGCACCAGATGCAAAGGCGAGATGAAGAACATAGAGAATTGACTAATTGTTAAGGAAATTGCACCTTCCTAGAAATAGGTGCCCAACTTTTTTGGCTCAGATGTAGTCTTCAAGCTCCGTGACCTCTAGGAAGTCCTTCGTCTTGATCAATCTCAACAATGACTCCGTCAGCAGTTTCAACAGATAAATCAAACATCTGATGACGAAGATCAAACTGGGGTTGTTTGTGAAAGATTGTAAATTGAAAATGACAACACAAAATGTCAAAGGCTCCCCTGTAGGCCAAGGGCGCCCATACTTTTGAGACCCCTAAATCAACTTTCACGACTTGCGAATCTAGTCATCCTTTTCGGGACTGAATTGGTTATCCATCGCATGTTTCAACACGATCACCAGGCTCATTAGTCATCGGTGATCTCAAATTAGAGCACTAAGGGTCAAACTGGAGGAATTGAAGAACATCGAAGAAATTGACTAAGTTTGGTGAAAAATGCACATTCTTGGGAAAAGGCGCCCAAGAATTTGAGGCATCAAACACATTTCTTCAGAGTTGTTTCATCTTAGCAAGGATTTGTCAACAACACTTCAAGATCAATCAATCGACCAGAATCAGGGATCAAATAGAGGTACTTCATCACAAAAAAAAGAATGAAAAATGTTCAACTCCACAACTTGGATGCCTAAAGTGAAACTAGACCCAGTTGATTGAAGTTGTCTATTTAGAAAGCCTTTTCATGTCTAAAACGTCCCTAAATTGGTGGAAATCAGTTCTGTGAACTCCAAATCAGGCAAATTGACTCCTCAATCATGTTTTGGACGCCCTAATTGATGCTTGTAGCTCCAAATCAATATGTATCAAGCCTAGGTATCCATTATTCATTATTTCTTGCAGGTTGAAGAGCTCAAGCACCAATATTTTCTCTCCAGCATCATTGGGAGGATTTGACGGAAGCCATTGACAACGTTCTTCATGTTTTCAAGAACAAGTTGCATAGAAGAGTAGTATATCAGAGTTTACATCTCTAGGCGTGATTTTCTTGAATGTTCAGAGAGGCAGTTTATAACTTCCAAACTTCTTCCCCTCTTTTTCTTCTATCTTGTCTTAGATCTTTTTGCATGTCCAAGTAAATGGTAGTTATTCACAGATCTGACCTTCTAGGTATGATCAACACAACAGTTTCAACAACACCCACGTGCCAAAATTCTTTCAGAAAAAGTTGCCTTGCTACCCCTAGTTTTTAGGGTTTCCGGTAAAAGTCATAATTTCAAAAATCAGACAAACTAGGTTTGTTCAGCTTTGAAGCAACTACAATACCCATGTGTCAGATTTTTTGGGAAAAATAAGCCTCTGCTGCCTCTAAAACCTTTGCCCCGAAGGGCTCTTGCATGTACGAGGAAAAGTCACTTTTTGGAATTTTTGATGTTCTTGGTCCATTCAGAAAATTATACTCAGCAAAACCCACGTCTCAAAATTTTTCATAAAAATTACCCCTCAACGAGGCTATTTTCAGTAGTTGCAAAAAAGTTGTCTGAACAACATTGTGTGCCCAGTCAATCTTCAAGGTTTTTAGAATGCAATTCCCCTAGGTCGAATACAAGACCAAAATGGTCTTACTCCATGACTTCCTGAAAACGGTTGACACCGATCTACATCGGGCACACCCAGAGGTTGATTTGGACAAATCGACAGGCATAGATGCTCAAAAGTCCACAAGTTCCATATGGTTGACGACCAATATTTTTTGATCTTTATAGCTCTGTTGTCTTCTTTAGGGGCATTTCTTCTATTGTTTGTTGCAGATTTGCATTCCACATTGCACCAAGGATTCAAAAGAGACTATATCTTGTAACTTACAGTAACTGGGAATACATATCTAAGCACACAGACAAATTAGAAGAGAAATTTTCATATAAAATTTTGATCTTGTCATCTTCCATATAATAATAATATCTACAAGCTTTTAAGTCTGACAGAATGCATAAGCAAAATTGTCCTTTGTTAAACATATGGTAGTAATAGGCAAGAATTCTTTACTTTTATTTTTGAATGAGCCTGCTGATTATATGATTTTACATGAAAGATATGTGAATCCAGGTTGCTGAAATAATATTACTTATTGCTTTTTACATATCGGAAAAAACATTTTATATTGAATGGCTGATAAGCTTACGAAACTGTTTTATTGATTATATCTTGTCAATAACAATGCATTGTTTGCAGGTGAATAATGAGGTCAAATTCTTGCTGTCGATAGTTGAACCTGAATTCTACGGGGACATGGGCAAATGTAAATCAACTGGTGTTGAAGGGAAGTGCAAACTAAGAGGAAAATTATTTAATATAGAGAAGGGTCTTGATGATGTTTCTGGAGTTACAACAGGTTCAACACAGTCTGCAAAAAGCTCCGTAGATCAGTTACCAATGTAAGCTTCTGTTTCTTGAGGTTGTCATATCACTGAGAGGCTTTTAAAATAATAATCAGATATTAATTTTGTGTAATATGGCCTTGCTGTATTTCTATCATGTTCTTGGCTGTATGAATGTATTTAATAAGGTAAACGGAAGGAAAGAATGATTAAGTTTTATTTAAATAATTTTTTTACTAAATGGTCTAGAGGTGCTTGCTTTTTGTTTTAACATCACTAATCGACATTATTAATTTATATTTACAGCTTTAGCAGCCAATGGTTTAAGAACACCTTTTTAATCTGGGTGGTGATGAGATGATGATCGCAAGTAAATATCTATGTTCTTTTCGTTTAAATAGTTCTTGCAGTGGATCCATTAGCTCTTTTTTAATGAGTACATTTAAGTATTTAATGCAATCATTATCTTCTGGTCATGTTGTAATGAACCGGACTATTTTTTTTTTTTGTTTTTTCAAATGCAATGTAATGTCCCCGTTTTTAGCACTTCACTTTTCGCTGATTGGTAGCCTATTCCCAAAGCAGGCCGCTAGTCGCTAGTAGAATTAGGTTTCATGCTTGGTGGGTTCTCTTGATGATCTGTGGTTTTGCTTGTTGGAGTTTGGTTGTTTGGATTCTGGATTCCTTCTGGGTTTTCAGAGAGCTTCTAGGTATGACTTGCAACTGCGTCGGGCAACCTTTCCGGACTTACTATTTTTAGTAAGTTACGATGGCTACATCCTGGAGTTTGGGATTTTGGATTGCGGATTCTTTCTGGGTTTTCAAAAAGCTTCACATTGGTATCGCATGCACTTTGATCCGGGCAACTTTCTGGAATTTACTATTTTTAGTAAATTCTATTTCTGGCAGTGGTCCTGTTGGTTTCGGCACGGATGGCTCTCATATTCAGTCAGCTCAGTTGGTTTGATCAATTTTGGCCTTGGGACGCATTTTGGAGAGATAAGTTCATTTTATTTAAATAATGTTATGTTAATGTTATATTTTAATGTTGACTCCCCCCTTGGCCTAGCTACATCACTTCAAGTTGTTCTTAAAAGGTGTTCTTCAAGGGTGGGCGCTTCATTGAAGGAAATTTATTATTATTCAAAGGTCTATTTCATGCTTGAGTTGGACGCCTTCTTTGAGGAGGGAATTAATTTAAAATTAAAGTCAAATATTGCTTGGAAAATGGGACGCCATCTTTGGAGGGAAAGGAGTTATTTCAAATTTGAAAAGTTAGGGTTTCTAGAAGCTTCTAGAGAGTCTTCACAAAGTTATAAAAGGAGGTCTTGGGTCCTCATTTGGATTATCTTATGTCTTGAGTAAAGTTATGTTGCCGGAATGGTATTTGGATTGCTTCGAGGAATGAATGCCTCCTAGCCTTGGCTCGACTTCTTGCTTGAAAGACAGCAACTAGTGGAGAGTTAGATTGTAGTTGAGTGAGATTTGTAGTGAGATTTTGCATTGTAGAAGTTGTTTTGCATTTGTAGTTCAGTTTCTTGCATTTTAATCAAAATTTGGAGTTGCTGATTTTGTATTGCAGATTGAAGTTTATACTCATAAGTCTTTGGGCGAATTTATTTTGGTTCTGGGTAGTTTACCCATGCATTTGCTAGCCTTGGGCGCCCCTCTATGCCAAGTTGCAGATTTTTTAGAGGTGTCTTGGATTTTATCTTGTTGGTAGAACATTTCTTGAGGCTGTACCATTCTGTTTTGCCTGGCAAGTGTTTAGAAAAAAAAATACTTCAATTTGTCAACTGTTTCTTTGTCTAGTCTTCATTGTCATCATCCTAGCTTTCGTTTGCATCAAGTCTCATGTCATTCTGGCAAGTATTGAGTGAGTTGTGAGCATTTTAGTGGATTCTAGGGTTGCTGGTTATGCATATTAAGTTGTTGTTCTGTCATATCAGCTTGCGTAAAGTCTATCTTTTGAGTTGGGTTTGGGTTGAAAGTCTTTGTGATCATTGAGGAGACATTATACTATATTGCAGCATGGTTAGACTTTCTTATTTTATGTATTTGGCAGGCAAATCTCTAATTATTGTAAGCTGAACAGTAGTACTGTCAGCAATCTTACTTCTTCTCTGTTATTTCATTGTAATACCCGCTGGATAAGTGGAAGAGGCTGGCTTGCCGCCTATTTACTTTGATTTGCATTGTAATATCTTACATCTCCGCCCTATGGTAGCTCCATTCCCACTCCGGATTTGAAAGCACATTCTGGGTGTTGAGTTTACTTTTAGCATAATAGAAGATAGGGATCCTCTGATGCTCGTCGTCATCCGGCGCATTCTTGGTTAGAGTTCTTTATTTTGCATTGCTTTGAGATCCTCTGACCATATGCTCGTTGTCATCCGGCGCATTCTTGGTTAGAGTTGAATTCCGCATCGTTTTGGTTTAAGTGCTAACCCTAACGGATGTGTGTTGCATTGCTTACTGTTATTGAAAATTTGAAAAAATTTGGCTCGGAATATTTCATGCAATTACAATCAACACGCACCTGTTAAGGTTAGCTCTAAAACCAAAACGTTGCGAAAGCAACTCTAACCAAGGATGTACACCAGGATCTCGATGTGGGCAAGGTGTGAGTATATGGTCAGAGGATCTAACGCAGATGCAAACTGGAAGGGAACTCTAATCAAGAATGCGTCTAGGACAAACGAGCATATGGTTAGAGGATCTAATGCATGACGAGTTGAAGTAACTCTAACCAAGGATAGCGTCGAGTGATGGCGAGCATATGGTCAGAGGGTCCCTACAACTACTAACTGAAAGTAAATAGGCGGCAAGCCAGCCTCTTCCACTTATTCAGCGGGAAGTACAATAAAGTAAGTGTAAGATAGAAAAGAGAATTGCTGATAGTACTACTAATCAACTTACAATATGTTAGAATGCTTGCCAAACCCCAATATGAAAGACCTCCAATGCTGCAACTACTAGATATGATTTCCTCAATGCTTAACAAGACTCTAGACTCAAACACCTCTCAAATCTGCAATTGTCTAAGACTGATATAACAGACCAGCAACTGAAATGAAGTAACTAGCATCACTAGAACTCATTAAAATGCACATAAATCACTCCCCACACATCCAAAACTCATGAAACGAAATGCAATAGCCCTTAAAGACAATGGCGCCCAATTCCCAATGAAGAAACCACAGCTTATAACCACCTATATTTCCTGCACAAATTCCAAGGCTCCTCAAGATGGTACGACCCTCAAGGAAGGGCAATTTGCCTTGATAAAATCAAAGACACCATAATAAAATCTGCAAATTTGCTTGAATGGTCGCCCCACATAGAGAAAAGGATAGATGCAATACCCAGAACAATAGTATTTTTATTTCAAGAGATATGAGCAAATCTTACAATCAGTTGTGATATTCAACAACTCCAAAAAACATGACTAAATGCAAGGAAACTGAACTAATATGCTAGGAACTCAAATGCAATGCTGAAAACAAACTCACTACAATCTACCTCTCAACTAGTTGCTATCTTTCAAGCAAGAAGATGAGCCAAGCTAGGAGGTGTGCTTTCCTCGAAGCAATTTGTCACCATTTCGGCAGCATAACTTTACTGAAAATATGAGATGTCCAAATGAAGAGAAGAAGCCAACATTTATAGACTTGAAGAGAATCTTCTAGAAGCTTCAAGAAGGGCGCCCAAATTTCAAATTTGAATTCAACTTATTTCCCTCCAAAGGTGGCGTCCATTTCTCAAGGCAATATTTCACTTTATAAAAATTAATCTCTAACCTCAAGTAGGCGTCCCACTTCTCCAACCGTTAATTTGGCCTTCAAAAATATAAATTATCTCCTCATGAAGCATTTACCCATAAAGTCCCCTTTTTAAAACAACATGAAGTTATAATGCTAGGCCAAGGGGATTATAATATTAAAATATAACATTATAACATGAAAATAACTTATCTCTCTAGAAAAAGCATCCAAGGGCCAAAAATCCAATTACCAATTGAACTGGTTGAAGACGAGAGCCAACAACACTGGAATCCACAAGGTCACTGCCAGAAATAGAATTTACTAAAAATAGTAAATTCATGAAGTTGCTCGGAATGCCAAACAGACTATACAACTGCGAAGCTTTCTGAAAACCCAGAAAGAATCCGCAATCCAAATTTCAAACTTCAAGCAACCACCTACTCAAAAATAGGAAACCCTAATTTCACCCTCTGAGTAGCCTACATGTCTCTGGCATAGGCCAACGGTCAACTGAAGCGATCACATTTAAGAAGGGGACATTACACATGTGGCCAATTCATATCTATGCCATACTTGTATCTCTACCACAATTTTAGTTTTGGCATAGAGTTGAGGACAAGCTCTATAAAATTCTCCATGAAGAGATTGGTTGCTCCTTGTGAAAGGTGAATCCATTGACATGCCTTTTGTTTGATCATAGAAGAAAATGAATATCAAGAGAAGTTCTATTAGACAAGGTTCGTTGCCATCCTTGTTCTAACTATCATAATCAGCTCCTTAATATGGAATTTGGTGAAAAGGGATACAACATTCAAGTTGACCAAAATAATGCCCTAAATAGCCACTTAACAAAATTGATAAAAGGAGAAGGTTCCAAAATAAAACAAGATTGGTATACAAAATGTTTGAGATTCTTTGTCAAGGAAACTACAATCTTGTAGTTTGGAGAATTGAATGTTTCAACAATTGCTCTTAAATGAACACCTTGTTTGTAGATTTTAGGACCCCTATATGTCCTTGGAGTGATGTTTTCATTTGACGTCAATTCATTTTAGACACTCCCCTTAAAAGCTCAACTTTTGATTGCTTTGGACACCTTTTCCAAGATTGGATAATTTTCTGATTTTTTGTTCCTACTAAGCCATTGATCTATGCACAAAGCTCATACGATGGTTCTCGTACTTTTTTTTTTTCCAACATTTCTTGTCTTTGTGGGAATCAAGTTCCCTCTCCTTCAATCAGAAGGTAAGGGTGTTGTGTACTACCAATATTGAACCTGTTTACAATAGCTAATTGATGCATTATAAATACATCTATTTAAATAATGTTTTTATGAAAAACAATTTAAATTATTTGACAGACTATCATTCAGAAGAGCATCTTTGAATTTTCTCTAGATGACTACCAAATCATCTCGCCTTCTCTAATGTGATATTAAAGATTTTGCAATGAAATGTAGGTAACTATTATGATTTTTTTTTTGAATATGGTAAGATCCACCCATGTTTGTTGGCCAAGGTGCCCTATCATCTAATATATGTAGAAATAGAATAAACCTTTGAGGTAGGCAAACACTACACAATACTCCTTATGGGAGAAGTCACTCCATAGTATGTCTCCGAGAGATCCCAAACACAATACCATAATCCTCACATATCCTTACTATAATTTTATACTCCTTTATATAGATCTTCTCTTAATAACGTAATTGAGGGGTAAACCTAACTCCATGTAGGCCTACTCATTACTAATATATTTAATTAGGCTATATAACAAACTTAAGGGATGTGTGTTACATGTTGGCATCTTCATCAATTTAAATACATTATAATTTCATATCCATAGATACATATCAAGCCATCACTCCTTGACATGTTTTGTCCTAGAAACATGAGAAGTGAAATATAAGACTGCTGCCATACATTGCAAATATGATGCCATGTCCTATCATCCAACCATCCATAGGTGATCTTTAGAGTGTTTTTATCTTGATGCTGTATCTAGATCCCATCTTTGATCCACATTTCATTGCATCCATCTAATTTCATTCTTTGCCATAGTAGGCCCTCTTTTTATTCCTCGAATAGTCATTACTTCTATGATTCTAATGATTGTTGTAGTTGCTCTTTTTATCTTGGCATTGGGAAGGCAATAATAATTTTTTTTTATTTTGATTTAGGAGGTCTGGTTGTAAAGCACACATCTTGCTCAATTTTGCAATTTTTTTTTTGAAATTTGGAGTTTTGAAGGACACCTTTATACAACTACAATCCAAATTTGAGTTCATTTGAGCCATTTTTAAAGAGTTACTGCCAAATTAGGGTTTTCACAAAATTTTCTCCCAAGGTTGCAAAACAATGAACTTTTAGGTGATTTTTTCATTGAGGTAAGGTCTATACTTTGGAAAGTTACAGTAAAAATTTCAACTTATTTTGATTTGTTTTGAGTAAGTTATTGTGAAAATTATTTTTGCCGTCAACATGGTGGGTCTAGGAAAGAAGTTACAACACTCAAACAACTTGAGTATATCAAGAGTTATATTAATTTGGGTACTTAATATAGGATGGAGTAGCTTCTTCCTTAAGGAGTATCGTAGGTGTTACCCTACCTAAGGCTTTATTTTGCATATATTTGATATTATGGCATGATATTGGCATCCTTAATGCAATAACAAGATGATTTTTGTTGTGATTTAGGAGATTAGTTGTAAAGCACATAGCCTTTTCAATTTTGTAATTTTCATTTTGAAATATGTGAGCATTTATCAAGGACACATTGAAGAAGCTATAGACCAAATTTGAGGTCATTTGGACCATTTTTGAGGAGTTATTGCAAAATTAGGGTTTTCACCAAATTCCTTCCCAAGGTTGCAAAACATCGATTTTTAAAGTGATTTTTTAATTAAGGTGATTTTTTAATTGAGTTGAGGTCTATACTCAAGAAAGTTATAGTAAAAATTTCAGCTTATTTTGAGTAAGTTATTGTGAAAATTATTTTGGCATGAGACCATGATCTTGGCATCCTCAAGGCAAGAAAAAGGCAATTTTTTTTTTTGATTTAGGTCATCGGGTTGTAATTTTTTTTTTCTGAAATTTGGAGGGTTGATTAAGGGCATTCAAGAAACTATAATCCAAATTTGGAGGGCAGGCTTGCTAATCCATGTAGCATCATGCCTCCATGATTCTTGTCTCTCACAATGATGTGGATGTCTATATGCACCCTTTCTTATCTCTGGAATTTTCATTGATTCTTCAGTATTTTTTGACACTTGTTTTATTGGCTCATGAAGAGAAATAGTCTTTTCCTATTTTTTTGTTTACCTCTTGCTCCTCTTGTTTGTCCTTTAATTCTATAGTGCATTTTTTAATAGATTCCTTAACTTTCTCTACTTCGGCTTTCCTTTGGTCTACATGTGTAATATCTTGCAATGTAACAATTTTCTTTTTATACCAAAGCTTCATGAACTTCTTTTGCACATTATTGTTTATTGTCCCCAAATATTCTAGCCAAGGATATCCAAGAATAATATCCAACCCATCCATATCCAAAGCATACAAATTTGAATGCATAACATTTTTGTCCATAGAGTTTCAAATATTAAAAAATTTGAATATTTGTGCCATCTATTTGACAACTTTTGATTTACTTTTTGTGTTATAGTAGTTGCTTGGCTAATTCCCTTTTGATGAAATTATATTTGTTGCTAGGTTTTATATAAATAATATGTAATGTCCCCTTCTCAGCAGTAGTTTCGTCTAATGACCGTTAGCCTATCTCGGTGGCCCGTAGGCTAGTTAGAGGTAGGATTAGGGTTTCCTTTTTTCTAGGAGGTTCCTCCTGAGTTTTCAGGGGGTTGTTTGCAAGAGTTTGGCAATTTGTCTTTTGGGTCTTTCTAGGTTTTTAAAGGGCTTCAAAAGGGTGTGATATGCATTTTTATCAGAGGATATTTTTGGACTTACTATTTTTTAGTAATTTTTAGTAAGTGCTATTTTTGGTAGCAGTTCAACATGTAGTGTCTATTTTTGATAAGGCAGTTTGGCAGAGGCTTCTCTAGCTTTCTTGGAGCCTATTTTTGAAAGTTGGTAACTTAAGTTATACTTTTATATTATGCTTTTTGGTCCCCCAATGTCTAGACATATAAATTGTGTTCTTCATGTGGTTGTCCAATTTGGAGATATATTTGCATTTCATAAGGTTTGTTTTGCTAAGTGTATTTGGGTGCCCAAAGTCAAGTCAACATTGCAAATTAAAATGAATATTTTATTCTTCCTTCTTAGGCGTCCATTTTGGAGGGAAAAGAGGATTTGCACTTCTAGGTTTGGAAGCCTATATATTCAATGCCTTGCCTCTTCATTCGGTATCCAGTTTTCATCTTATAACGAAGTGTTGCCGGATTTTATCTAGACTCTTGCTTCAGAGTTGGAATACCTCATAGCCTTATTCAGTTTTGTGCTTGCAAGGTAGCTCCTAGTTGGATTGTTGGTGCTCCTTCATTCAGAGGGTGCAACAGAGCTTCAATGGTGATGGCTCCATTTGATGTTTTTTGATTTTTGGTGTGGTAGTGAGTTAACTTCCAATTTGCTCCTTTTTGGTGTGCTTCTTTCAGTTTTTCAAGTTGCTGGTTTGAGTATGGCTGGAGTATGTTTTGACTCGCACTGATTTGAGGAGGTGAGAGTCTGTTTTGGGTATTGATCCTATGCCTTTCTCATATTGGGGCGCCCCTTTGCTCAAGTTTCTATGATTTTTGGTGGAGTTTGGGATTTTTAAGACAAGGTTACCCTTTTCAAGGAGGTTGTACTTCTTCTGTGAGTGCATTGGGAAGCGTGCAGAAATAAATAGAGCTATTTGGAGGTGTTTAGGTTCTTGAACTTGGACGCCTAGCCTCTAGGCACCATTTGCCTTCAATATGAGTTCATTTGGAGGAGTTTTGAGGGAGTTACGAGCATATTGGTGATTTCTAGGCTTGCTGATCAGAAAATCAGAACGCTGCCATTTTATACCAGACCTGGTATCTTCAGTAGTGTGCCTTATTTACTTGATGCTTGCTTTGTATCTATCATGGAGATGTTTTTCTAGCATTTGGGTCTTCATATTGCTAAGTTATCTCTTGATATATTGTAAAAGACTCAATATTGTAACGCTGTTTTCAGTAGTACTGATCAACTCTTTCGTTTCTTTACTTGTTTTTTCATTCCCATTGAAAAGTGGAAGAGGCTGGCTTGCCGCCTAGTTGCTTTCTTATTTTGTGACCCGTTGAAAAGTGGAAGAGGTTGGCTTGCCGCCTAAGCATTTACATTTTCTATATTGGTTGGCTTGCTGCTAATATCCTTTGTACTTCTAGCATTTCTGTTTATTGCTAACTTATCCCCTTGCATTGTATGCTCTCACCTTGCCCACTACGGGATTTGGGTGATCAGAAAGTGAAGGGTCGCTTTCAGCTTGTTTTCTTTCTTAGGCTAACGTTAATGGGTGAAGTGTTGTGTGCTAAAATTAAAAAAAAAAAACTAAGGGGGATATTTCACAATAACCTTTGCCGTTTGAATATGTCCATGAAATTGAAGGATTGAATCTTCCTTCCTTGGAGTGAAAATGCACATACTTGTATCTTTAATATTCTCTTCTTTCCCTTTTCCTTCTTTTCCTCTTATTTGTTTTGGTGGCTATCTATCTAAGAAAGCTTGTTTTAGTTCATCCAAACAAGAAATGTGTCATACAGTAACATTTACCATTGCTTAACTTCACCTTTTGATTGTGAACAAAGATGTAATTTTCATAATATGTTTTGACCATAAGTTCTTTTATATTGGAGTGACCATTCTAATACATCACCACTTCCATCAAAATTAGGACACCCCATTGAGACTAGAGTTTAAAAAAATTGATTTCTTCGAGATCAGCTTTCTACCACATATAGTTAACTAAACATTGGCTAGATCATTTTGTAATGATGTCAGCCTCAAATCCAATTATGTGAATAAATGACCCAAATAACTTTTGGGGAGGTTTCCAAAATTCTAAATAAATTAGGAAAATTTTGTGACTTACACCTTGTCTAGCGAATTTATGAATTTTTAAAAAATTGCAATAACTCACCCAATACTAATGATAAATTGTTGAAATTCAAATTGCAGCTTCATTATTTGTTCTTTCAACTTTAGAGAATATTGCTAAGTTAACTACACGCTACCAAGTTATTGTCCATCTTGCTGAGGACTCACCTTGAGTAGATTATGCTTGAGGGAAGCATTCAAGCTTCTAAGTCCAACCAAGATGACTATGATGTTGTGTGCATGGGATGATGGCACCATAGAGAGAATCCTGGGACTTGCCAATGAGTTAAGGAGTTGTATACTTGAGTGTTGTGTCTCTAGGCCTGAGATTACTACCAGAGATCGGACATTGTGGAGATGGAGGCCAAGATCATCCTTGTTGAAAGAAAAGTGTTGTGTGAGGACTTGGACTTTGTGAAGGCTCCAATATCTCAAGTTGGGGTATTGTAGTCTCCAAAGCTTCAAGAACTTGAGTCATATGATGGCTATCACGACGACAAGTTGCTAGAGAACTTCTTTTGGGACACAACTGAGTACCTCTAAACCTATTTGGATTGATAGAGGAAAGCTGAGTCAAGACCATGGCTACATTCCTTGCTTGGAGTGCAAAATTATGGTGGCCATCTTGTGCTAAAACTTGAGAGAAGGTTGTGCTATTGTGAAGATAGACAATTGGAGTGAGCTTAAAGATGCCTTGACAAATTAGTTTTTCCTTGTGAACTTGATGTGGGTTGCAAGGTCCTAGCTAGATAGGTTGTTACTCTTCATGAAGGGCTTGTGACATTAGGCTCATGTTGACTTGTGATGACAAAACATCCAAACCTTAGCTATTGTGATCTCTTGTATAGATTGTGCATTGGACTTTAAGGGCAAGGTTAGCAAAGGTAACAAAGATGAAGTTGGGTTGTCTAGAAAGAAGTAGCCGACAAGGGATGAGAAGTTTGAATAAGGACAACAATCCTGAAACAAGAAAGTCGGAAGCAAGAGGCCAAGACAAAGCTCTTAGGATACCAAGTTGACAATTGTAAGAAGGAAGGCTAAGACTTGGTTTGTATGTAGGTAACTTGACCATTGGGAAAGGGATTGCCTCGAGTGTCCAAGATTGAATACAACCTAGAAAGAGACTAAAAAAGAGTCAATTTTGGAGATGGGTGTTCTTTAGTTGGTCATTGTAGTTTAGAGTTTGATTGCAAGTAGTTAAGTGGTATCAAGTGTAGAGCTTGAACTTGAGTTATGCTTTGTAGAAGTGTTCTTTGGGGGTAGAAAAGGTAACATCAATGGTCAATTTTAATGTCATGTCCCCCAAAATTGTAACACTAAAAGTGTCTAAAGACAAATAAATAAATAAAAATACAAATAAATGTCAAAACCCAAACATGAGTAATTACGATTTAAATATAATTATAATTATCATCGGTAATATTATAATTATATTATAAATATAATATACAAATTATAAAATCATAATTTGAATAAAACACCAAATAAATGAATAAGATAAATAGCAATATAAATATATATCTTAATAACTTATGTATTATTATAATCATTAAAACATAGATCAAACTCATATAAAAATAACAATAATAAAATATATGACACTCTCCTCATCTTTATTATTGAAATACAAATATTTGTAAGATTGAAATAAGATAATACCCATCATACTTTAGTATTAGAATACTGTAATGTCCCCATTCTTTCGTGAGCATCAAACATGGTGGATTAGCCTATAACATCAACAATCGTAGGCTAATGGTTCTAGATAGAGGGTCACTTGAACGGGCACTTGGTCGTGAATTTGCAGTATTGATACCTGGAGTATGGTGACGGGGTGAATTTGTGCATTTGGCATGATAATTGTGCTTAAAATTATGATCTTCACCATTTATTTCACCTTCTCAGGGTTTAGGGACCATGTGTCTATATTTTAAAGGGGTCACTTTCTATTTTTCAGTTACTATTCATGACTAAAGTGAAAAAAAGACATAACTTAAGTGAATAGTTTTTTTTAATGAATAGTGATTTCAATGTAAAATTATAAAAGACCTTGAGAAAGTTCGACCCATTCATGCTTGGATATGTTTAGCTGATTGAAGTTTGGAAGTGTGGAGTTTGGGAGAGAGGGAAACTAGGGTTTCCTGATTTCTGCAGTGGGTGAGCCTGGACGGGGCTTTGTTCTTCGATTTTGGCTTCTTGATGGTGTGAAATACCACCCTAAAGTTGCTGGTCAGTTTCTTGTTGACTCTTTTGGAGCTATAATTTGCTGATTACAAGTTGTTGGAGGCATCTTCTGGAAGGGGTTTTGCTGCCAGCATCTCCATTCGCCATCTAGAGGTAGTTATTTGCATTTTGGAAGATTTTGAAAGCTGATTTTAACATCTACAGCCAGCCGCCTTCTCTTGAGGGTTTCTACCAGCCAAAGGAAATAAAACGCCTTTCCTTATTGGCTGCTTTCACACCAAAAAGGGGCGCCCTTATCATTAGAAGACATTCCATCCAGATTACAGTGGGAGAAGTTCGTATTTTGGGTTGTATGAGCAATCTACTAGGCGCGGGTACTGTAGCACGTCACTATTCACAGTGATGTTTGGCTGTAAGTTAAATTAACTCATAAGATGTATTGTCTTTCGAATTTGGTGCAAGTCTTCTACTACATGTAAGCTCTTATATCATGAAGAATGCATCTTGACTATCATTTTAAATCTTGCTCGAGTATCACTTTGAAATGAATGTAAGACGTCCACTTATGTACTCCCTCTTATGCAATGAAGAAAGTCTCTTAACTATGAAATTGAGTCATTGCTTGAGTATCATTGAAGTTTAGTTTATTTTGAGTTCATATTATATGCATATGCTTGTTAAATTCATGTATATCATTGGCATCGAACATCAAAACACAAAAAACAAGAAAAAGCAAAATACAAAACCACAAATCAGACCTACAAGCACGGTGAAATCATCGCAGCAGAGTGTCGGATCATCATAGTGGTATCAGAGCATTTCACTACAATGGTAGCAGAGTGGTAGTAGAGTGGATCACCAGAGTGTGGTTCATCACAGTGGTATCAGAGCGGTTTCCTGCCAACTTGTTGGGTAGGTTTCAACTGCAGTTCGGAGGTTTCAGTTGAACATGGCCACTTCCCAGAAGCAGTAGGACAAGAACACGAAATTTTTTGAACAAAGCTTAAAGAAGTTGGAAGAAATAGGTAAATTGCATAGAGACCCCGCAACTAGAAGCAGTTTATCTCGGTATATGACTTCAAGTTCTAGCAAAGGTCTAACATCACAAAACAGAAAGAAGTTGTGTTCCTATTGCAGAGAGCCGTACGATTTAAACCATGATTGTCCTTTGAGACCTAAGGGCAAGGCACATAGAATAATGTGGGCTCCCTACGAGGATTCAAAGCCTAAAAAGGCTGACCAGCATTCAGCGGATCCCTTGGTGAGCAAAAATGAGACCTTAGAAGATCTACTTGTTGATGATAGAATTGGAATTTCTAAGGCAGCTGGAGAGGAAAGGTACTTGAGTCCTTTGAAAGATGAAGAAGAGTTAGAACACAAGGGTGATGGGCCTAAACAAGATGTCGAAAGGTTGCAGGATGGACATGTTGAGGGACATACACATGAAGAAAACTCAGAACAAAGGCTTTTGGGGTTGGAAGATTTACAGGATCCTTTGGCGGAGAAGGATGATAAGATTGATCAAGCATTGACACAAGTGGACTCTACATCGTCTTTTGAGACATCCTATCAGACATATAGCAGCAATGCCTTAGATGATGATGTGTGTGCTGATGATAGCATACATGATGATGCTGATCATGATGAGAATGAGGTTGACTCAACCTCAAACTATAGTGCAGATTTGGGTGGAGAGCAGGAGGCTGATCAGGAGAGGGAGTGCGAGATGATCGACAATCCATTGTTCGAGATAGACGCTTCTTGGTCATATGATAATCCGCTCTTTGAGATAGATGTTGATCACCCCCTTGACCCGAGTCCTGAGATGAGCATTGATTGTGGATCGAGATTTTAGACAGAGTCCGCAGTGGAGTTTACTGAGGCGAGCATTGTGAGGAGTTCTCAACACTTCTCTTCTAGTCCACATATAGAGGATTTGTTGATGCGTCAGTGTGGATTGGTTCAGGACGTATACCATCCCTTTTTGGATGGAGAGTTACCATCTTCAGTAGACGGAACTAGTGGTTGCAAATACCCGACTCAGTTGTTGGCAGATGAGTGCTTGCAGGATCAGTATTTAGTCTACCATCAAGCTGATGTGTACCCAACCAGGTTTGTTGCTTCTTTGTTTCAGAGACTACTGGTGGACACAGGGTTACAGAGGGATATTACATCCATGAGATTTTAGCGGAGGTTATGGAGAGATGTTACGTAGCTGACGCTTCCAGTTATCCTTACCTCCTCATGATGGATGGACATGAGTTTGGTTTATATTGGGATCCAGGTGGAGACAGAGTTAGCACGGCCGTTTGGATGGGTCCTAGTGTATTGCTTCACCACTTCTGGTATGGTGGAGTTAGGATCAGTGTTGAGAGAATCTTGAATGATATTCACAGCATTCAAAAAGTTGTTACCAGCACTGATAACAACCTTGATTTTCATGACAGCAGTGATGAAACTTGGCATGAGCATGAGAGGAAGGTGATTACACCGAGGATTGATGTTTCTACAAAATTGTCACAAGTGGGTACTCGAGATTTGGGTACTAATTATGCAACTTATGGTGACGATTCATGCCACAGTGAGTCTGATTTTTCATATCAGACCATAGGAAACCAATCAGAAAGGTTAACCAAGGGCAACGAATTCCAAGATCGTGAGTTCAGTGGATGTGCAGATACCTTGGAAGAAGAAGTGTGCGAAGATACCGACCAAACGACAGCTTCAACAATATCTGTTGAGCCATCCTACGAGGTTCATAGCAGCAGTACTCCTGTTGATATTGTGTGTGAAGTTGATAGCACACATGATGCTGCTTATCAGTCAGGGAGCGATGATGATTCGGCTTCATATCATAGTGCAGCTTCTAAATTAGAGAATTTGTACGGGAGTGATGAGTTCCAGGGTCCTCATCATGTGATAGGACAACTTAAGGCCAATGACAGTATGATTGCCACAGCCTTAGAGCATTTTGATGTTGCTCGACAGATGTTAGCTACGTATGGTTGGGGTACTCCTATGTCAGATGAGCACAGTGATAGTAGCCTTTCCCTTGCAGAATTCCATGCCCTACGAGAAGCCATTAGGATAATGAAACAAAATTACTTACAGTTACTAGCTGACAGGGATTATCTTCTCGAGTGGGGGTGCACTTGCTACGATGCACTAAAGGGGAAAGAGGAGGAGGTTGACGAGCTCACTCATGAGCTCGAGGTGACTATGGATTCATTGGAGAGTGCTCAGTTGGCCCTTCAGGGTCACACTCACGGTTGGAGGAGCTTACCGTGGTCTCGAGTTTGGCACAGTCTTCACCAGCTTCTGATACAGTTCAGGTTTCCATGGCAGCAGTTGGTGAAGAACATATGTCCACGGATTGTGGTTGTGAGCAGGTCGAGGATGTGGATACTACATCCATCACGGTTTCAGGTGCAGTTGATACAGATGGGTGAGAGCATTGGTTGAGAGTTGCAGAGAACCATGTGTTGCACCTGGTTCCCCTGAGTTTGGTCCCATGACAGGTGTTGCAGAACAGATTATCGATAGCTCTTGTGACATGGTAGTTGACTCACCAGAGAGTTATGTGTCAACCCATGACACTACTCCATCCACTTCACACGAGATTTGCAGAGCAACATCTAGTTGGGAGATTGGTACTTATGTCGATTTGTTTCCCCCTCCTGGGAGCAAATCCGTCATTTCATCCCATACGGTTGATTATGATTGGCAGCTTGATGAGCCAATTCAGGAGTACAATTCAGTGTATTGTTCCAGGGACTCAGAGATGGATGATTCAGATCAGTACAGAGTGATTGTGCAGTTTGTGAATAATCCCTTATTTGAGGTTGATGGTGGGTTGATCTATGAAAATCCACTCTTCGAGCTAGAAGCCGATCATACTCCTGATAATAGTTCCAGGTTGAGTGACAGGCGCAGTGTTTTGGATCGTCCTCGTGCATCGGGATTCCAAACAGGGCTCATGGAGGAGTTTAATAGTGTGTACACGGTGAGGAATGCTTACAGTTTTTGCCTTTGATCCACCTGTACATGATTGGTACTCGATGCACAATTCTTGGGCACAGGGTGATTCTCTTGGAGCAGTCAAGGGGAGTACCTCTTATTTGTGTCCAGAGTTACCATCTTCAGAAGATGGGACTAAAGGCTGCCAGTACCCAATTCAAGGGCTTGCAGGGGATTACTGGTAGGGACAACAGTCCGTTATCCATCATGCTGATAGGTATCCGACAGGGTTTGTTACTTTAATGTCACAGGGATTTCACACGGATACATGGTTACAAGGTAATTATAGTGTTAGCGGACATGATGGGTTGATTAGCTATCACTTCCATGGGTGTTTTGGAGAGGTTGTAGAGAGATATTGTGTTGCGAACGTTTCTAGATATTTTTATCTCTTCATGACAGATGGATGTGACTTCAAGTTGTATTGGGATCCGGGTGGTGACAGTTCTGGTACTGCAGTTTGGTTGGGTTCCAACAGGTTGCTTCACCATTTTCAGCATGGTGAAGTTGTGATCAGAGTTGCGTAGCAGAAGTCAGAGGTTATCAGACATGGCAGACTGCCATCCTGGGTTTGGGATCCAGGGATATTTTGCGCAGTTGAGTTTATGATGGTGCGTCAGGAGTTAGTTAGCAATGCATGGGACGTTTCACAGTTCTTCTTTTGGGCCTTCCAAGGAGTGAAGTTTCTTTGCTGTAAGGATTGCTTGGGGACAAGCAATTTCAGGGAGGGCGGACTGTAATGTCCCCATTCTTTCGCGAGCATCAGACATGGTGGATTAGCCTATAACATCAACCCTCGTAGGCTAATGGTTCTGGATAGAGGGTCACTTGAACGGGCACTTGGTCGTGAATTTGCAGTATTGATACCTGGAGTATGGTGACGGGGTGAATTTGTGCATTTGGCGTGATAATTGTGCTTAAAATTATGATCTTCACCATTTATTTCACCTTCTCAGGGTTTAGGGCCCATGTGTCTATATTTTAAAGGGGTCACTTTCTATTTTTCAGTTACTATTCATGACTAAAGTGAAAAAAAGACATAACTTAAGTGAATAGTTTTTTTTAATGAATAGTGATTTCAATGTAAAATTATAAAAGACCTTGAGAAAGTTCGACCCATTCATGCTTGGATATGTTTAGCTGATTGAAGTTTGGAAGTGTGGAGTTTGGGAGAGAGGGAAACTAGGGTTTCCTGATTTCTGTAGTGGGTGAGCCTGGACGGGGCTTTGTTCTTCGATTTTGGCTTCTTGATGGTGTGAAATACCACCCTAAAGTTGCTGGTCAGTTTCTTGTTGACTCTTTCGGAGCTATAATTTGCTGATTACAAGTTGTTGGAGGCATCTTCTGGAAGGGGTTTTGCTGCCAGCATCTCCATTCGCCATCTAGAGGTAGTTATTTGCATTTTGGAAGATTTTGAAAGCTGATTTTAACATCTACAGCCAGCCGCCTTCTCTTGAGGGTTTCTACCAGCCAAAGGAAATAAAATGCCTTTCCTTATTGGCTGCTTTCACACCAAAAAGGGTCGCCCTTATCATTAGAAGACATTCCATCCAGATTACAGTGGGAGAAGTTCGTATTTTGGGTTGTATGAGCAATCTACTAGGCGCGGGTACTGTAGCACGTCACTATTCACAGTGATGTTTGGCTGTAAGTTAAATTAACTCATAAGATGTATTGTCTTTCGAATTTGGTGCAAGTCTTCTACTACATGTAAGCTCTTATATCATGAAGAATGCATCTTGACTAATATTTTAAATCTTGCTCGAGTATCACTTTGAAATGAATGTAAGACGTCCACTTGTGTACTCCCTCTTATGCAATGAAGAAAGTCTCTTAACTATGAAATTGAGTCATTGCTTGAGTATCATTGAAGTTTAGTTTATTTTGAGTTCATATTATATGCATATGCTTGTTAAATTCATGTATATCATTGGCATCGAACATCAAAACACAAAAAACAAGAAAAAACAAAATACAAAACCACAAATCAGACCTACAAGCACGGTGAAATCATCGCAGCAGAGTGTCGGATCATCATAGTGGTATCAGAGCATTTCACTACAGTGGTAGCAGAGTGGATCACCAGAGTGTGGTTCATCACAAATATAGAATAATAAAAAAATACAATTAAAAATATATATCGAAAATAAAATAATGGATAATCTAAGATATCTTTATAAACATAAATATCAAATAATTATCCAATGATAATATTAAATTATAAATATTGTTATTAAAATAATAAACATAATTACAGACACTATTATTTCCAACCAAGACTAAATTATAAATGTCATTAATTATCAAATATAAATGACATTAAACAAACCCAGTCCATTTCATAAATAAAAGAAGCAAATAACAAATAAAATAAAATTAATAAATGTCAATTGGCCCCTAACACAGCAGCAACTAAATGGTAATGAACCGATTCAAAAGGCAGCAACCTCAATAGTCACGTCCGGTCAAAGAGATAGGATCGGCTATAAAGAAGAGACCAAGCAAAACAAATGGGACAGGAAAAAAGGACACAAAATAGGAGATCGAATAAAAAGAAGAATAAGAATATATTCTGATGGAAGGAAGTCTTAATAATATAAGATAATCAGATTATTATGAGTATGGTCTGCTAAGAGAAAAGTAAAGCATCGAATGGAAGGAAGGAAGAATAAGGTAAGGAATCTGGGAACATATTCTGAGCATAGAATCTGCAGAAGCAAACAGCAGCAGTGAGAGGTGAGAATTATATGATTTCAGGTAAAAGATACATGGTAAGTATTTCATAAGTTAACATAACACTTTTAACAAATATATTAGGATTTAGATAAGGATATTTAATATATACTTTATGAATTAAAATAATAAGGTTGATGACATTAAGATAAGGATATTAATAAATATTTTGTGAATTAAATAATAAAAAGTTGATGCACCATAATAAATTGATGTTTTAATAATTAGATATATAGTGTAATTTGTACTTATAGGTATCAATTCTGGTGATGTTATTTATTTCTATGAATGTCATTATAGAATAATAAGATTATGCATATACTATTGATTTTTATAGCACTACTAATATGTTATGGGACAACTGATTATAATTATATAATATATATATATGTATATATACATGATTTATGATAATGCAATAATAATGCTTACAACAATTATTGAGATTTATAAGTAATAATGATTCTATTCATTCACTAAGATGATAAACAATATAATAGAATTCCACCTATGGGATTTGAAAGATGTTTAATATCTAACCTAGTGTACTTATGAAATATATTATTAAAGAATCATTCACAGTGAGTGATAAAAAGGAAATGAATAATCCTTTGTCAAGAATGAAATATTTATATCATCTTGATTTGATTAGACATTATCACTAAAACTTATTGACCTCTAACGCTTCTAATGTCTCTTTGAGGAACACTTTGAATGCAAGATTCGGGTTTAAGTGCTTCCACTAGAAAGGGGTCATTACATTTGAGGCTACCCACAATTACATTTCATCTAAGAAAGCTAAGAGCTTGGGCTTGAAGTTCAAGCAAGTGAACACCTCCTTAAAAGCAATGAATTCACTAGTGCAAAGGATTGCAAGGAATGCGTTAGAGGTTCATAGGGAAAAATCATGAGTTTTTTTAACTATTATTTTCAATTTTCTTTTTGCGTATTTTTGTGTTTCACATTTTTAATGTATCTAACGATTTTTTTTATCAAACTGGTCGAGTTTTTGGCAAGGAATCGCCAAAAAATGAGCGAGTACTTGCCGAAAACTCGTCGAGTTTCTTTGTCAAGTAAATGGTGCTAAAATTTGCCATTGATTTTAGTCGGTGAGCACTCATTGACTCGGAAATGTTTTTGCAAGTATACCATAGTTTCTGGGAGACCGGTATCGTCTCTAGAGATGCCTCTAGGAGGTTGGAGACTTTCGTCGAAGTTTCTCGAGTACCTTGCCGTCTCTTGCTGTAGAAAATAGGAGGCTGGAGACTTTCGTCGAAGTTTCTCGAGTACCTTGCCGTCTCTTGCTATAGAAAATGACGTCTCTCGCTAAAATACCTAAAAAAAACTTTAAAGTTTAAACATTTGAAACTTTAAAAATTAAAGCATAATGTATTTGGCACATCTAAGAGTGATTAAATTATTGTTTTGAAAGTTCAATGTCATCATATTTTCAAATTTTCTATAAATTATTAATTTTTATTTTTTTTAGAATTTTTTATTTATATTAAAAAAATATGGCGTCTCCAAGTACCCCCATTTCCTATTTTCAAAAAAAAGTCGTGCCAGTACTGGTACCAGTCTCCCATACCAGTACCAGTACTAGTACCAATCTTGCAACAACTATGAAGTATACCATCTATGGCTAAGCAAGCTCATTTTCGTCTTATCTTTTGATATTTACAAGGTTTCTAAAACACAAATGTTTCAAAAGTACAAAGGAAACCAAAATGGGAAATTTCTTTGAAGATTGACTATGATGCAAAAGTTGGTAGAATCACATCTAAGTAAAAAGCCTATTGGGTGCAAATACATCTATACAGTAAAATGCAAAGTTGATGGTTCTGTGGACAAGGACAAGGCATGTCTCGAGGCTAAGGGATATTCATAATAGGAGGGGATAGGACTATGAAGAGACTTTTGCTCCTATTGTTAAGATGGTTAGATTTTGGTTGCTTCTCTTTGTAATTGTTTTGATTTGATTTCAATTTGAGAAGTATAGGACAACCATTTGTGTATCAAAAAGGTTATGAAGCAGTACACATGGAGATAGGCTTATGCCCATTTGGTGTTTGTTATGTGAAAACTTTATAGTAGAAGCAAATGATGAGATAATAAAGGATTAGTTGTTGTGAAGAATTTGTTGTCCTTCATTGATATTGTGTGAATGTCAAAATGATTACAAATACTATCGGGGAAAAGTAGGTTCTCACGATCTACTAGGGAATACACCTACTTGATTTGCTAAGGTAGCTTGGGGAGGTACAACTAATGATAATAGTTATTGTGTAATGGTGTAGGCACATCTTTAGTAAAATGTATTGTAGATTGTGCACTAGAAATCCTTTACCTAAACTATGCACTTAAGCTATATTTATATAGTGTGCATCAACTAGGTAAAATGTTGATTAATGTCATGTGCATATGGTGCAGGTCCCATTTGGCCAAGGTGATGCTAAGTGAGAGACCCATGCCAAATTGAATTTAAGGTGTAGGTTGTGTACAATGTAGGGATGCTGGTGTAGGAGTTGGTAAAGATGTTGTCAAGAGCATTGCAAACTCTTCATGTTTTACAATGCTATTGAAGTGTGTGCATGCATGGTTTCTTTGTGCTTGGTTGCACAAAGCTGTTAGAATCTATGCTTGCGTAGATGTGCACAAAGCCAATTTTCTAGAAGCCTTCATGCTTGTGCAATGCATTTTGGAAGAAAATGTGTGTGCAAGGAAATGTTATGGCATGAAAGGTTTTGATGTTGAGTTGATGCTCAAAAGAGTGAGTTGCACAAAATTGAACATGGATTATGCTTAGTTTGTTTGTGTAAATAATTTTGAGCATAGACAAAAGAAGTTGCAAAAAAAACACACTATAATTTGTGCTTCATAGTTTCCATTCAAATACATCACACTTATATAGGAGTTTAGTCTCCTACATTATAGGAAACTCACGAAACAACTTTCCCAAATATATTGAGTTGTTAAAACAACTCAACACATTCATACCACTAATACAATAACCTTTATAACAAACTATAACAAACATAATTATTTTATGCATCCTATGATGCAATATTCCCAACACCCCCCCATATTGCATCATTCTCCAAATGGGGATAAGCATACCAACAATACTTGATGACCATGTTTAGTAGTCCATCCTAAGGTATGAGTAGGGACATACATGTCTACTCATGAGAAGCAGTAGTGGAACTAGCCTCACTATGCTCACTTTACTTTCATACAAGGATAGGGACAAACACATCTATCCAACATCAAGGTTATGAACAGGGACACATACATTTGCTCATAATGATTATGATTGGGGACAAACACATCCAATCATAATTACAAACTCTTGTGATTGGGGACAAACACTTCCAATCACTTACACCATCTTGTAAACGAGGACAAACACATCCATAGACAAACTATCAACAATTGTGATTGGGGACAAACACTTCCAATCACTTACACCATCTTGTAAACGGGGACAAACACATCCATACACAAACTATCAACAATTGTGATTGGGGAAAAACACATCCAATGACAAACAACCAACAATTGTGATTGGGGACAAACACATCCAATCACATCATAAAAAGCTTGAGAACTAAGTCCTTGTTGTCGCATATGCAGCCACCATTATAGATCATTGCCACTTTGATCGCAAATGATATGAGACAGTTTTCACTGCCACTTGGAAACCAATCTTGGCTTTAGTCATTTTAGCACAATTTGTTTGGTCAATAATGCAATTCTATGGCCTCGCTGCTAGTGATTGACGAGAGGTCGCTCAATGTCCTCCAGCCTCCTGTGCCTCTGTCCTCCAATAGCTTGCTACTTAGCAAATTTGGCCTTGAAGCTTAGTTTTATAACCCCCGCCCCCCCCGTCCCCGCCTAATATGGACGTCACATACAAGTGATAATGTATCCATTTACAATTGAAACAATTTTTTTTTTTTAATTTTTTGACACTTTACATTTTGACATGACATACTTTTACTTACAAAATATCTTTGTGAAAACTACAAACAATATCTAGACAATAAAATATAATAATAACATTAACTGTAATCTAAAAGCTATCATTAAACATTCTTCATCATTATCAAAATAATGTCTTACCACCAATCTAATAGATCCTTGTCGACTATGTGAAAGATTCCTTTGGAATTTATTTGCAGATGAGAGGGTCCCCATGATTGAGAGAAAATCTGCACAAAAACATCGTGATATTGGCACAAGGACATGAAGATGCCTCAACGACTTTTGGACTGCATTGAATCTTCTATCGACCACCTCATGCATAGGATTTGTCATCCACTAGTTTGCAGATTTTGATTTGAAGATTGCATTGGTTACTAAATTAACCATTGCTTTTGGCATATGTAGATTATAATTAACTGATTTCCCTATCAAAATTACTTGAGTTTGATCCGGTGTTCATTCTTTAAACCAGTCTATTATGGCAGATTTTGAGCCCAAGACAAGAGTCAGAGTTTCTTTATAGGAATAATAGCCTGCAAAGCCTTGAATAACTTACGCTAGAATCCTCTTCATTCCTGTATCTTCAATCATATTTTTTATATTTTGAGACTAAAACGCCACAGCCTGATCCACCTCGAGCATTTTATCATCTGAGTTCTTCAATCTCAGTTTAAATTATATTGTTGTGATGTATGAGGAAGCCGCTAAATATGAAAAATGATCTTTGAATATCAAGATGACGAGCATACCTTATTAATTGAGAGAAGGCTGATGATATCTCATGGAAAAGTATCGCTCCATACACTATGCCATTATCACTGCACCAATGGCAATGGAGTGATATGAAATTGAGATAGGAGCATCTTCTGCATGGATATTCACACCAGATTCATATGCCAAGGTACCACCATGCTTCCACTACGTTGGATACTATTTAAGCTTCCATCAATTGGAATTTCGCAAAGAAGCAAGCGAACAATGACAACCCATTTGTTGCATTGGATGTGGAAGCCACGAGCTGATATTGGAGACTTAAGCTGCTTGCAAAAGACTGCCCTTTTTTTAAAAGCACACACTTTCTCTTATTTGGCTTTGATACCAGGTAAATAATTTTGAGCATAGACAAAAGAAGCTGCAAAAAAAAAACACAATATTATCTGTGCTTCATATTTTCCATTCAAATACATCACACTTATATAGTAGTTTAATCTCCTGCATTATAGGAAACTCATGAAACAACTTTCCCAAATATATTGAGTTGTTATAACAACTCAGCACATTCATACCACTAATACAATAACCTTTATAACAAACTATAACAAACATAATTATTTTATGCATCCTATGATGCAATATTCCTAACAGTTTGGAAGGTGTATTAGATGGATGTTAAAAGTGCCTTCTTGAATGGGGACTTGGAATAAGAAGTCTATATATGTAGCCTAAAGTTTTTTTGGTTCTTGGTTGTGAACATTTGATTTCTAGGTGGATTAAGTCCTTGGTATGGGCTTATGTAGGCTTCTTGAGCCTGGTATCTCAAAATTGATAAATATCTAAAAGATCTTGGACTTAAAAGGAGTGTTTTATCCAAATCTTCATGTGGAAAGTGATGTAGTGAAATTGTGATTGTTATTATATATGTTTATTATCTTGCCATCATAGGTAGCACAAACACTACAGTTCAGTGAGTA
>VDFB02193899.1:0-27938 GCA_007258455.2 Sequoia sempervirens | reverse complement strand
CATGTAAAAAAATCTTGGTGTTATGTGTGTTTCTGATGTGTTGATTTATGCTTTCATGGTTATTGATCAAATCTGAGAATAAGGTTAATAAGTTTGATAAGTTTAAATTTCTGGGACAACTAATTCACCCCCCCCTCTTAGTTGTCTGCCCTTGTGTTTCCAACAATATTTACATGCAATATAATCTATGAAAGAATTTTGAAAACCCTAACCTTATAATAAAATAATAGAAAAACCTTTCCATTTGGTAATGAAAGGTATCTTTTATCTTAACAGGGCCAATGAATCAAAGAATTAAGAAAATGAAAGAGGAATTCAAGGGAGTTTATTTAACATATAAAACTAAGCCAAGATATGGAGAAACCACAAACACATACTTAGGGTTGGCAAATATGAAATTTTCACTAATGATTGAAGAACCCAAATAAAACTATATGGGTTGGGAAGATTATGCTAAATGGATTCAATAAAGAAATAACTTTCCTATTATCTATGCATTTCATGAAGCTTGTTTTGGAATGCATAAAATATTTTAAAGAGAAAATAAGGAAAATCAAGGTGGATGGAAGATTATATGTTGACTTGAGTGAAGATGATACTAGGAAAGTATTTGATATCCCTTTCGATACTTGAGTAACAATACTAGAAGAACCAATTGCAATACACACATTTGATGAATATGTAAAGAGAATTATCGACATAAAAGAGATAAAAATCCATACAAATTGTCATCAAATGATGAAAAGGGAGACTCACCCTTTCAAATATGAAACCAAACACACACAATACACTATGCAAGAAGGCAACAAATTACAATGTAACACAACTTATGGAAGAGAAATCTGCAACATATATTGTATTCAAAAGCTGAAAATAAATTGTATAATCATGGAGCTCATATGCTTCCTTACAACTTGGGCTTCACACATACAAAAATATGCAACATAATGTCTTCAATATTCTAGCTTCATTTTGGCAACATATGGGTATGCAAGCACAACTTCTCCAAAAGCCTCCCTCTCCAAATGAACAAGCATTGATATATAGAGAATGTGTGAGGAGAAAACCATTATTGGTTTCCCAAAACAACCTTCAATTACCACCTTAAAATCCCACATCCCACTTTGAGGAGAAAAAAATATTAAATATACAATATTTAATTGCAAATATGACCCTCATATGGGCACCTAACTCTTGACCAATGATCTTGGCCAACTATGACACCTTCATTGATTCTTGGCGGCTTTGATGTCTCCAAATACAAACATGCAACAACATGCAAAGATTGTGGCACAAACATACAAATGCATGCAAGCCATGCAATTGAACATGCAAGCACATGCACTCCAAGTGGTCCTCACCAAAAATGGGATGCTCAAAAGGAGTATTTCCCCATTTATTCCTTAGAAACATTCACCGACACATAATTCTACCAAATTTACATTTACAATTTTGCCACAAGGGAATTTACAAAGTTGAAAATTTAAATATTTATTCTCCTAACCCCTAAGCCCTTATTGAAAATAAAAAAAATTGAAATAGCAATATTTTTGGTGATACAAGATTGTCATTTCACCTTGGACGCTCTTGCATCAAACACCCATGGTAATTGTATTTTTGTTGCTTCTAGATTCGATTGTGTGTAAGTTTTTCCATCAACGTTTCATATCACACTCTATGATCCATCATCAAGATGTAAACAAGATAATGAGGAGTAAAAAAGTTTCATGCAATTTGATGTCCCTTACACACAATCGAATCCAGAAGCAACAAAAACACAATTTATGATGGATTGTGGAAATCTCATATCACTAACCCATGGTAATTTGAAATGTTTCATGCATTGAAATCATAAACATTTGTAGATCCTGTGCTTATCCTGGACCTATTTGTTTACCTTATCTTTTTGAACATCTTTTCAAACCTGCCTCTGCAATTTGATGTCCCTTCCATCCTTCATTCTTCTTCTCTTCCTTCCTCTTTTCACAAATTCTAACTCCCACCAATTTGCACTATGAAATGCTGGGAAATCATAATCATTTTCTCTTCTTTAGAAAAATAAGGAAACTCATGCATTACCTCTCCCCCTATTATTTATGCAACAATTGGTTCATTTTCAATCTCTGTTCGATCCATGTGTTCCTCCTTCCCTATATCTCTTGTAAATAAATTTTCAACTGCAAATTCAATGTTAGTAACACAATCAAAATACTCCTTTCCATATTTCCCCTCTCTATCCATTTCAATGTCAATAACACAATCAAAATATTCTTCCTTTCCATCCTACAACAAACTATCATTCATACAAATCTCTTTATCAAATGGGAAGTCATCAACTAATGCAAAGGGAATCTCACCAAACAACTCAACATTCACTTTTTCACCTTCTTCCTTACTTACAACTGTAATGCCTTCATTCACCAATGTACTCATTGCTGCAATATCTTCTTCTACACTAATCTTATCATGCTCACATAAATCAGCAACAACATTTTCACAAAAATCTAATTTTACCTCTTCTTTCTCCACTGAAACTTTCACTCTATCCCTTTTGAACGCGATCAAAACTGTTGCAATTTGCATCATCAAATCATGATCTTCATCCTCATCCTCTTTAACTAATTATCTAACCCCATTAACCGAGCATTTTCTACTATCATGACATACCTTTCCTTCTTCTTTATTCAAAGGTTTCAACTTGTGTTTGACTCCATCCTTCATTAAGGAGTAGGGAATGGCATACCCATCATGCACTATTTTCCTATCAAACTACCAAGGTCTTCCCAATAACAAGTGGAAAACATTCATAGACATAATATCACACAAAAATTCATCATAATAATCACCAATTTTAAATCTTACTAAGAATTGTTCATTCACCAAAGCCTTACGGTCATCTTGGAACCAAGCAATCATGTATGAATGCGAGTGCCTTCTCCTTTCTAGCTACAACCTATTCACCATTGCTTTAGACACAAGATTGTCAATACTAAAACCATCAATAATCACATTACATACTTTACCTTCACATTTGCATATTGTTCTAAACAAAATCTTCATTTGCATTGGTTCATTATCTTCATTCAATAGGGCTCACCTAGTCATCAAAGCTTCTCCTCTTTTAGCTTCTTCAGAGTGTGATGACCTTGCAACTTCTTCATTCACATTTTCTGTTCTAGCATGATTTTCAGGTTTCCTATTCATCGTTTCTTGATTGTGAGGGAAATCATGTGCTCTATGTCCCTCTTCTCCACATTGGTAACATGTTCCTTGGAAGCCTCCTCTTCCTCTGAAATTTTTCTCACAAGACTTGTTTGAGATCTCACCTCTTTCATCCTTCCTATCCTTACTGTCTCTAATATGTTGTTCATCCTCTTTTAGTTGCACATAATATCTACCCTTCCCTTTTTTATTATTCTCAAATTCATGTTCAATCTTTATTCTACCTTCAATGCAAACTGATGTAAGAATTGGTATAAAATAACTCTACACCATGCAAGATTTGGCTAAAGATTATAGCCACCCAAGATCTAGGCACTTCACGAAAGCATAAGAGAAATAAATATGTAATGCTCAAGATTGCAACAGAGTTGATTATCCAAGAATATGTTAATTTGCATATGAGACCACCTGGTTATAAAGCTAAGGTGAGACATAGAATTGAACATGATTATAACAAGTGCCTTAATCCTCTGAGACTTGACAACTTACCACAACTACCTAGGACACATGTGTTAAGAGTCAAAAGATAAGATAAGATCTAATGACAACTAACACCATCTTGTAAGAGTTGGTATATAATAACTCTATACCATGTAAGAATTAGCTAAAGATTATAGCCACCCAAGATCTAGGCACTTCATGAAGGCACAAGAGAAATCAATATGCAATGTTGATGTAGGAGCATTTGTGGTTGACCGACAATCTTGCATCAACCAAAAATAATATTTTAATTTATTCTCCTAAGGTTTGGTAGGTGATTAGCTTGGTGACATAATTTTCAAAGTTAGAGTAAGTTAAAAATTAAATAATTACCCTTTTTATTATTTGTTATAAGTTTAAGGTATGGAGACAATTTAGGGGGATTTCATAAATTATTCAATATTCAAAAATTGGCAATAAATATTATTAGGCATGGGTCTTGGAGGGAGTATGTGTTGGAATAATGTATTTAAAGACTTCCTAAAATCATGCATGCAAAGGTGGGTGCCCAAGGTGAGTTGGCAGGAGTTACATTGGAAATTGCCCTAAAAATCTAGGAATGGACTCCCATTTTAGCAATTATGGTAGTAGTGGGTTTGAGAAAGAATTTTCTATATTATTAAATGTTTTTGGCATGAATTTTTTTAGGTTTCTTCCCAACTTGGTTGTGAATTTTTCTAGAGAAGCTTCCAGAGCTTGTTTTTGAATATTACAAGCAATTTGGGTTATGCTTTGGTAGCCATTCTTGGCTAGAATGTGTAGGTTGTTGTTGCAAGCGTGGATTTTCTTGGAGAAGGTGGAGAATACATTTTTTTGCAGGTTTGAGGAGGTTATTACAGTAGAAAAGTATCTTTACAGATCGTTGTTGAAGATTGATTCAGTGGAAGATGAGAGATTGGAAGCTACAAGCTGAAAATTGGAGGTTGTAGTTGAAAGGAGGAAAGTTGTATTTCTTCATTTTCATATAAAAATTAGATTGCAATTTGTTTTAAGTTGTTTTTGTTTTTTGATACTACAGGGGTGTCCTCGCGGCCCATCCCAGCGGCCCAACAACCCTTACCTTGGGTACCTGAGGTGAGCTAGGGCGAGACTAGTCCCTTGCAGATGAGATCCCCCACCCGCAAGAAGTCCCACCTCTTAAACTAGGGAGCGGAGTCGAACTCGAGACTAGTGGGGAGCAAACCCACTGCCCAAGCCAACTCTACTACTCGTTCGGGCTTTATTTTAATTTGTTGTACATTAGTCCTAGGAACTATAAAATTTGATATAATCGGATTTGTTGAAGTTATGTAATCCTTCTTGCAAGTTTGAGACATAATACATTGATTCTAGTTTGCAGATTTTGGTTTCAATCTTTGTTGTTTCAAGTGGTGTGTGCATATATCCATTGAGATTGTTGTTTGATTTTAGATTTAATTAAGGGGAGTGTTTTTCTCTACTTCATTAGTTCTCCAAAACATACAACTGTTGTAAATAAGATACAAAAAAGATAAGTAATCTCCATATTCTTCATGTACCCAGTATTGATGAATTTGCATTATATACATATGCTTCTAATATAGCATGGGGAGAATATTTAGTTTTTGTCAAACAGGGAAAAGAATATGTTTCAAAATATGCCAACAAAGTATTCCTTGATATTAAAAAATGTATTTCTTTAGACAAAGAAATTTGTGGTGTTATAAAATGTCTTAAGAAATTATGTTTGAAATTAATGCATTTAAACCATTTCATCATTAAAACTGATTGCAACAAATTCATAATTTTTAAGGAAAAATGATCATGGAAGAAAAGATGGATGAGGAAAATGTGTCAAATGGAAAGCATATCTTAACAAATTCAATTATGAAACACAACATATTTTAAGGAAATATATAATATAGTTGTAGATCATCTTAGCAAAAATTTCCTTGGAACTTTTATGATAGCTTCTAGCTTTGGCCAACCAGACTATCCAAGTTTTGATATGCATAAAGAATATAATGTATTTTTCAAAGGGCTAAACCAATTAGCTCAAAGAGACATTCTAATGAAATAAGTAAATAAAAAATCCTTGCAGAATACAACTAGTGATATTGAAAGTTTAGAGAATATTGGCTATATCACCACTCATTATTATAGAGATAACTATGGAGATTTCACTATCCTCAAGATTGAAATTGATCAACAATATTTGCAATTGATCAATGTTGTCAAATGATCCTATTTCAATTGGGTTATAATTTGTGTTGCGAGGACCTTTGACCAAATAATGGAATTCTTTTGTTACATCAGACCCCAACATGCCAATCATGATTACACATTCACACAAGTTATGGTTACCACTATCATCATCAATAACAAATTAAAATGGGAATCTTATTTTGTTCCAAAATTAACTTATAATAAATACCAAGAAGATTGGAACATCCACCATAAATTCCATATATATGCCAAGTGGAAGCCATTAACTTGGGATGATGTATATAACAATATTGATCCTAAATTAAGGGTCCCTGGTGCAGGAGCACCTTGGCAATGTCATGTTTCCATCTTGAAGGATGATCAAATTTGATGTTTCAACATTGCTCTAGGGTCATTTGAGTCATTTTTCATGTATTATAATCATTAAGAGATGTCAAAACTAAGTTTTTGTGTCAAAATGTAAAAGTTTTCCAAAAGTTGTAAAAGATGTCAATATATTCAAAAGTTGTCACAATTATGCAAAAGATGATGCAAACATGGAAGGTGAAAGGTCAGTTGTGTTCTAGGTCAGTAAAAGGTAGTTGGAAACTGAAAGGACATGTTGTAATGCCTTTAAAAGGCCTTGTAACCATTTTGGAAGGTGTGGGTGATTGAAAATTTGAAATGGAATAATGAAAAGCACTGCATTTTTGTTATTTTCTTTAGATTTATGTAGTTTTCTTGCAGGGTACGGCCCAAGATGGGAAAGAGTACATTTATTTTTTATTTCAAGTTAAAGTATATTCAATCACCTTGACCATCTATTTTGTTTCATGCAAGTTGAAGTTAAATTGAGTTAGATATTGCCATTTTTTTCTAAATACAGTCAAAAACCTTGTTAGGGTAAACCGTGACTTAAGAAATTATGTTTCTTCCATTTATTCAGTGAAAGCTCTCAATTTTTGGTGAAGATACTCCTTGTTACATGTAGTTACATATTTCAAAGGTTAAAAATCATAAGGTAAAGGAAAATGTGTGGAGAGTTGAAGTTTCGCCTGTAAAACTGTCTGTCTGCTAAAAATAGAGTTTAAGAAGCCTAAGACACCGGGTTTATAAAAATTGTTATGGGAATGGAAATTTGATGATATATTAAGCTTTAAGAGACCTAATTTGACATGTTACTAGTGGTGGTTGGGAGAAATTAAGTTTGGAGATGGTTTATTCAATAAGTCTTATTAGCCATTGACCTAATTAGGCCTAAAAGATAACGTGGACAGTCATGTTTGAACCTATTTCTCTAAAGCAACATCTACTGGTTTTTAGTTATGTTTTGTAAACCCTTAAAAGGTATCCAAAAATTCCATTGCATTCATTAGAAGAGGTCTTTATCATAAGATATGCTTAACAATATATGGTTAGAGTACTACTAGCATTGAAATCAATTTATGAAGGAAGCATGCTCCATATGAATGGTATGTGTTTTGGGGTTTGAGAAGAGTCTGATTATGTTGCTCCAACCTAAATGAAGATGTATTAAGTCTTGTGTTGGTTGTTTGAGTCCTGAAATCCAAATTTTGTACTTGTGGTCAAGGAACTGTTATTATTGTTCATTAGAGGACAGTTTGGATGAGATGGTCATGTACTGATATTTTAAGGAACCTAGTTTGTTTTAGTCATTCTTTTTCAAGATGTTAAAGGTGGTTTGAAGGTCCTAGTAGGATTTGGAGCTCTGATTGCATGGTTGTGTATTTGAGCTAAGGGTTTTATGAAGGAAAATGTGTACTTGAGATGAGTGATCAAACAAAGACTATTTTGAGTTTTGTTAAATGAGATTGAGAAAGTGAGGTTGTTTCTTCCTTTGATTGCATTAGTTTGGTATAAGAGCTAGAAGGATCTGGGAAAAGAGAGAGTGTTGTTTTTGTGTTGTGGTTGTGTGTAGGTTGAGAAGATAACCTGGTTGCTTCCAAGAGAAGGCAGAGTAAGTTAAGAGAAAGTGAAGCAAGGAGAGACTTGCTTAGAGACCATCTGAAAGATGGAGATATTGAGAAGACATTTGCAGGCAAAGGAAGAGAGGAAAAAGAGAAAAAGACAAGAAAAGATGTAAAAAGAAATAGCAACATTGAAGCAAGAGTTGAAGCAAGAGATGAGAAGATTGGAAGAAGAGTTCTAGGAGTCTATGATGAAGATGGAACAGTTGTATAGAAAAGCATTCAGTTGGCACTTGACCATGACGAGGAAAGTGGTATGGACCATTCAGAAGATAGTCAGAAGGAGAAGAAGGCAATTGAGGAAGATAAAAGAGGAAGAAGAAACATTTGAGGATGCTGAAGAAGAATTCAAGGATGAAGATATTCCCAAGCATGAAGATGAAGAAGAGATGAAGAACCTGATTTCAGAGGAAGGAGATATTGAGTTGGTGTCAAGATTGGATGGAGAAATGATCAAGGATGAATTGGTCTTGGAGACTTTCAAAGAATTGAAGATAGATGGAGGTATTGTGGTAGAAGCTATATATCATTTCTTTGTTATGCTAATATTTTGGACAAGGAACAATTTACAAATCAAGATGCAATAGATAGAAGGACAAAATGTTGAGATAAACATTGAGAAGCAACAGAGTGTTGGTAAGCAAGATAGAGGACTGATTTGTATGGAAAAAATGAAACCTAAGGTGAAGATGAAGATCAATGAGATAAATTTCAAGGTGGACGAGAAACAGAGCATACAAGGGATGCATATTTGTTGACAACTTCAAATTCAAGAGGGCTTGAAATTCGTTTGGCCGGGAGTATGGTGCAGGACCACCTTGGCAATGTCATGTTTCCATCTTGAAGGATGATCATCTTTGATGTTTCAACATTGCTCTAGGTTCATTTGAGTCATTTTTCATGTATTAGAATCATTAGGAGATGTCAAAACTAAGTCTTGTGTCAAAATGTAAAAGTTGTCCAAAAGTTGTAAAAGATGTCAATATATTCAAAAGTTGTCACAAATATGCAAAAGATGATGCAAACATAGAAGGTGAAAGGTCAGTTGTGTTCTAGGTCGGTAGAAGGTAGTTGGAAACTGAAAGGACATGTTGTAATTCATTTTAAAGGCCTTGTAACCATTTTGGAAGGCGTGGGTGATTGAAAATTTGAAATGGAATAATGAAAAGCATTGTATTTTTGTTATTTTCTTCAGATTTTTGTAGTTTTCTTGCAGGGTACGACCCAGTATGGGCAAGAGTACATTTATTTTTGATTTCAAGTTAAAGTATATTCAATCACCTTCACCATCTGTTTTGTTTCATGCAAGTTGAAGTTAAATTGAGTTAGATATTGCCATTTTTTCTAAATACAGTTAAAAACCCTATTAGGGTAAACATTGACTTAAGAAATTGTGTTTCTTCCATTTTATCCAGTGAAAGCTCTCAATTTTTGAAGATACTCCTTGTTACATGTAGTTACATATTTCAAAGGTTAAAAATCATAAGGTAAAGGAAAATGTGTGGAGAGTTGAAGTTTCGACTGTAAAACTGTGTCTCAGTCTGCTAAAAACAGAGTTTAAGAAGCCTAAGACCTAGGGTTTATAAAAATGGTTATGGGAATTGACATTTGATGATTTATTAAGATTTAAGAGACCTAATTTGACATGTTCCTAGTGGTGGTTGGGAGAAATCAAGTCTGGAGATGGTTTATTCAATAAGCCTTATTAGCCATTGACCCAATTAGGCCTAAAAGATAACGTGGACAGTCATGTTTGAACCTATTTCTCTAAAGCAACATCTACTGGTTTTTAGTTATGTTTTGTAAACCCTTAAAAGGTATCCAAAAATTCCATTGCATTCATTAGAAGAGGTCTTTATCATAAGATATGCTTAAAAATATATGGTTGGAGTACTACTAGCATTGAATTCAATTTATGAAGGAAGCATGCTCCAAATGAATGGTATGTGTTTTGGGGTTTGAGAAGAGTTTGATTATGTTGTTCCAACCTAAATGAAGATGTCTTAAGTCTTGAGTTGGTTGTTTGAGTCCTGAAATACAAAGTTTGTACTTGTGGTCAAGGAAGTTTTATTATTGTTCATTGGAGGACAGTTTGGATGAGATGGCCATGTACTAATATTTGAAGGAACCTAGTTTGTTTTAGTCAATCTTTTTCAATATGTTAAAGGTGGTTTGAAGGTCCTAGCAGGATTTGGAACTCTGATTGCATGGTTGAGTGTTTGAGCTAAGGGACTTATGAAGGAAAATGTGTACTTGAGATGAGTGATCAAACAAGGATTGTTTTGAGTTTTGTTAAATGAGATTGAGAAAGTGAGGTTGTTTCTTCCTTTGATTGCATTAGTTTGGTATCAAATCTAGGAGGCTCTGGGAAAAGAGAGAGTGTTAGTTTTGTGTTGTGGTTGTGTGCAGGTTGAGAAGATAACCTGGTTGCTTCCAAGAGAAGGCAAAGTAAGTTAAGAGAAAGTGAAGCAAGGAGAGACTTGCTTAGAGACCATCTGAAAGATGGAGATATTGAGAAGACATTTGCAGGAAAAGGAAGAGAGGAAAAAGACAAGAGAAGATGGACAAAGAAATAGCAACATTGAAGCAAGAGATGAGAAGATTGGAAGAAGAGTTCCAGGAGTCTATGATGAAGATGGAATACTTGTATAGACAAGCATCCAGTTGGCACTTGACCATGAAGAGGAAAGTGGTATGGCCCATTCAGAAGATAGTCAGAAGGAGAAGAAGGCAATTGAGGAAGATAAAAGAGGAAGAGGAAACATTTGAGAATGCTGAAGAAGAAAGGACGAAGATATTCCCAAGCATGAAGATGAACAAGAGATGAAGAACCCGATTTCAGAGGAAGGAGATATTGAGTTGGTGTCAAGATTGGATGAAGAAATGATCAAGGATGAATTGGTCTTCGAGACTTTCAAAGAATTGAAGACAGATGGAGGTATTGTGGTAGAAGCTATATATCATTTCTTTGTTATGCTAATATTTTGGACAAGGAACAATTTGCAATAGATAGGAGAAGGACAAAGTGTTGAGATGAACATTGAGAAGCAACAGAGTGTTGGTAAGCAAGATAGAGGACTGATTTGCATAGACAAAATGAAACCTAAGGTGAAGATGAAGATCAATGAGAGCAATTTCAAGGTGGACGAGAAGCAGAGCAAACAAGGGATGCAGATTTGTTGACAACTTCAAATTCAAGAGGGCTTGAAATTCGTTTGGCCGGGAGTATGGTGCAGGACCACCTTGGCAATGTCATGTTTCCATCTTGAAGGATGATCAACTTTGATGTTTCAACATTGCTCTAGGGTCATTTGAGTCATTTTTCATGTATTAGAATCATTAGGAGATGTCAAAACTAAGTCTTGTGTCCAAATGTAAAAGTTGTCCAAAAGTTATAAAAGATGTCAATATATTCAAAAGTTGTCACAAATATGCAAAAGATGATGCAAACATAGAAGGTGAAAGGTTAGTTGTGTTCTAGGTCGGTAGAAGGTAGTTGGAAACTGAAAGGACATGTTGTAATGCCTTTAAAAGGCCTTGTAACCATTTTGGAAGGCGTGGGTATTTGAAATGGAATAATGAAAAGCACTGTATTTCTGTTATTTTCTTCAGATTTTTGTAGTTTTCTTGTAGTGTACGACCCAATACGAGTAGTACATTTCTTTTTGATTTAAAGTTAAAGTATATTCAATCACCTTCACCATCCGTTTTGTTTCATGCAAGTTGAAGTTAAATTGAGTTAGATATTGCCATTTTTTTCTAAATACAGTTAAAAACCTTGTTAGGGTTAACAACGACTTAAGAAATTGTGTTTCTTCCATTTTATCCGGTGAAAGCTCTCAATTTTTGAAGATACTCCTTGTTACATGTAGTTACATATTTCAAAGGTTAAAAATCATAAGGTAAAGGAAAATGTGTGGAGAGTTGAAGTTTCGACTGTAAAACTATGTCCCAGTCTGCTAAAAATAGAGTTTAAGAAGCCTAAGACCTAGGGTTTATAAAAATGGTTATAGAAATTGACATTTGATGATTTATTAAGCTTTAAGAGACCTAATTTGACATTTTCCTAGAGGTGGTTGGGAGAAATCAAGTCTGGAGATGGTTTATTCAATAAGCCTTATTAGCCATTGACCTAATTAGGCCTAAAAGATAATGTGGACACTCACGTTTGAACCTGTTTCTCTAAAGCAACATCTACTGGTTTTTAGTTATGTTTTGTAAACCCTTAAAAGGTATCCAAAAAGTCCATTGCATTCATAAGAAGATGCCTTTATTATAAGATATGCTTGACAATATATGGTTGGAGTACTACTAGTATTGAATTCCGTATATGAAGGAAGCATGCTCCAAATGAATGGTATGTGTTTTGGGGTTTGAGAAGAGTTTGATTATGTTGTTCCAGCCTAAATGAAGATGTCTTAAGTCTTGAATTGGTTGTTTGAGTCTTGAAATCCAAATTTTGTACTTGTGGTCAAGGAAGTGTTATTATTGTTCATTGGAGGACGGTTTGGATGAGATGGTCATGTACTAATATTTGAAGGAACCTAGTTTGTTTTAGTCATTCTTTTTCAAGATGTTAAAGGTGGTTTGAAGGTCCTAGCAGGATTTGGAACTCTGATTGCATGGTTGAGTGTTTGAGCTAAGGGTTTTATGAAGGAAAATGTGTACTTGAGATGAGCGATCAAACAAGGACTATTTTGAGTTTTGTTAAATGAGATTGAGAAAGTGAGGTTGTTTCTTCTTTTGATTGCATTAGTCCCATCTCCTGACACTAGTTCTAGTGGGAGTTATGATGGTTATGATACTTATCATCCAACATAACCTTATAAGGATTGTCACTGCCGACCATAATTTTGGTACAATATACCTCTTTTTTTCCTAACTAATTTACCCAATAATGTTAGAATGATTCTTTTTACCTATTTTTCCAGGTCATTTTAGATCTATAAATAAGCATTTTTGAAGCATAATGGGCATCATTCAAATAGAGTCTTCATTGAGTATTTAAAGTCTTAATAAGTCTACAGAGTTCTAGTCTACAAATATTTGAGTATGCTCTACTCTTGTGCCATAGTGCAATCTTGAGTATCAAAAACAAGAGTTGAAAATATAAGTATGTATATTTTAGTGTATCTTGTAATGTTTTTCTTCCAATAATATAAAGAGGTTGTACCATTCATCCATCAACCTCCGCCACTATTTCTACTCACTTCCACCTAGCTGCGTGACCTCCGAGTCCAAATTTTATAAAAAACTATTTTGGACTTTTAAATTTGGCACAGGAGCACCTTTGCAATCATGTAAATTCTTGAAAAGTGATCAATTTGGTGTCTTGACCTTGTAATAAGGTTAAATAAGTTATTTTGTACACTCTTAGGTCATTGTAAGGTCACTTGGTGTTTATTTGGTCCAAAAAGTGCAAAAAATTATAAAAGATGTAAAGTTCTCAACATAATTTGCAAAATTGTAAAAGTTGCACAAAAAGCAACATTAGGAATATGAAGGGTCACCTTGGTTTTGTCATTGATAGGTGGTTAGGAGGTAGTTAGAAGTTTAGGAGTCAGTTGGAATGCCTTTAAAAAGGCTTGTGTACATTGTATTTGGTGTAGGTGATTGAATTTTTGAATCAAATGATGGAAAACTCTGATTTTATGCATATTTCCAAAAAAATCATTATTTCCAGGCTTATGTACGGTCTGTACGAACTGAGTAACATGTAAGATTGGTTGTGAATGTTGATGTTTTTAATCACCTTCCCTAAGACACAAGTTTCATGCAGATTGGTGGAGATATGAATTAGTTAGAGTGATTTTTCTTTAATATGTCAAAACCCTTTGTTAGGGTAATCAGTGAATGAATAAATTGTCTTTTTATTTATTTGATGGAACCCACTGGTTTTTGGTAAGAATAGTCTTTAATGGATGTTCTTTCATTCTTCTATGGCTTTGGGCTAAAGGTATAAAGTTAAGGCATTGTAAATTTCAATTTTTTGACTGGAAATTTTGTGCACAGTCTGAGAACAAGGCAATAATGGAGGATACAGCCTAGGGTTTGTATAAATGTGCATAAAAATGGATTTCCAATGATTTTGTAAGCTTTAACAAGTCAAGTGTCAAATGTTTGAAGCTTTTATTAAGAGAAAAGGTGCCTGGAATCAATGGAACTAATAAGCCCTACTTGGGTTAATACCTAATTAGGCCTAAACACAGTCCGAGACAACAATTTTTCAAGCACTTACTCCAAAAGACATATACCTCATTTTGTAACATGTTTTAAACAAGATTAATGGGAGTCTAAAAATATAGTTTGTTTGGATTTTCATTGTGTAGTTTGGAAGAAAAGCTTTGATAGACCCTATGGCAGGACTACTAGCCTTTTGGTGACATATGGTGGTGAAGTTGTATATGGACATTTCTAACAGTTTTGAATGATCAATTGTGTTTGGTTAATCTTGTTAGATGCCTCTTATGGTGTATTGAAGGATCCTGGAACAATTTGGAACTTTGAGTGCAAAGTTGAGTGTTTGAACCAATTGTTTGAGAAGGAAAAGGTGAATGAGCAAACTATGAATGTTTGAATTTTAAGCAATTGTGACGAGGTATTGTTTTCTTCCTTTGTTTGGCATCAAAATTGAATATTCTTAAGGATATTGTTTAATATTTTCACTTAGAAACTTATTCGAAATTTTTTCCATCCACACTTGAAAATAAAGTATATGCAAAACATTCAAATTCGAGCAAATGGCAATTAAAAATTCCAAATAGCTTTTACTTCTAAAAAGTATATTTTTTAATTTTAAACTATTTTGAGTGTGATTTTAGTTATGAAAGTTGCATTTATTTTCTATATTTTTTTAGACATTTATTTCTAAACATTTTTATACTTACATTATTTATTCTATAAATATGTTTGAAAAGAATGTAACTACTAATTTTTTCTTATTTGTTCATACTAAAAATGTGACTTAAATTACGTTATTAAAAAAAATGCCATTCAATGCAAATACATCTATCATGTCTTAATGAATTTTATATCTTTCAAAATTTGATGTCAAATTGAAACAATTTTGAATGAAATGAAATTACAATTTTAAGATAGACAACATAAATAAACAAAATAAAGTGACGATCTAACACCTACCAAACTAAACCAACTCCATTGGTTTACTCTATATCGTCATCTCAAAAGGATTTGGTGAACATTGTTATAACCAAACAATAGACAACTTTATACCATAAATCAACTCCAGGAATTAGTGATCATTGTTATGACCTTATAATACATAACTTCATACCACACATCATCACATCATCTCATTAGTCACCTTATTGCAATGTGGGGATTTGAACTTAACTCATCTTCATTACCAATGCACTGTTTTAACATTACATGAGGAAACCTTGGAGAAGCATTAAAAAGCATTTGAGCAAAGCATATTACATTAGATTTATATATAGGAATCATAGTCATAGTATATGTAAGGAAAAGGAACTTGATAGTATGAATGAGATCCTTAAGATGCAAAGCAAAGTGATTACATATATGAGATTCTTTAGATGTAAAGCAAAGTGATTAGATTTGAAAAGTCATTGTATAGCAATGACATTGCACAAGCACAATATTGAAATTCAAAACCAAATAAGATGCATATAACATGATTTAGCTAGAATACCAATGCATTTCTCAAGTCATGAGAGATGTGACAATCACACATAACTCAATGGTCCATAAATGGATTTAAAAAATGAGTTAGCCACACTATGACTCAAAGGCAAAAGAAGTTGCAACTTGAGGTACACTTTCAATGAAGGAAGCAAGTGTTATAGGGCGGAACACATAAGTGTTTTGGGCTTCTATATGAAATTTACAATTCTATCAAGAAGTAATCACACAACCACTAGTTCCAGAAAGTGAAATTTCCACAATCATCAAGGTAATTATGAAGCCTTCAATCTATTGCAAGTTGCAACTTCATCCTACACCAAAAAATGCCTTGTGACCTTCCAAATTCTATAATTTTCCTCTCCTAGGTGTCTTTTCAACTTCCACTTAGGCTTAGAAGAAGTGTTATTGTAAACTTGAAAAAAGAAATGAGAGAACTAGAGGAAGCATCCGAGTGATGTATAGATTCAATTCTCAGCCATAGAACGAGTATTTTTTATTACAAGTAGGTTGTACCAAAACAGAGTGAAGTGAGGGAAGTATTGACTAATCTTAGCAGCCAAACACTATGTTCTTGTTTTTTGTACGCTCCAAACATCTAAGATTGTATTTGGATTGGAAAGAGTGGATGAGACCTTTAGACCTCACTCTTGTTAGAGTTTTCTCTCGGGATTCAGGTTCTCTAGGATAAATCCTTGTGTCTTTGCTTTTTGTGTGGCTTGCTCTTGTTCCTTCATGTTCAATTAAAAATTTAATTGTTTTAATATTTTCCATTACTCAATTTATAGCTGCAATTGACAAGCTACGTATGGAATATCCATCTTGGTTTACAAATTAGGTAGTATTAGAGCAATTGTATCCATTGGTGGAAAGTTGTTGACTGATTCTATGAGTTGATGCCCACAAAACAGTTTGAGGAATAGTCGTTTCCTTTTCAAAGAAAACTTGATTCTTGTAATTGGAAGAAAGATCTGACAAGCATGGAAAGAGACAAAAATATTTTGATGGGGAACCAAGGTTCCTCAAGCTAGAAGTTGATGTAGCAAGCATAACGAAGTCAATGGAGACATTGAAGAGCATCATAGAGGCTCTCATGAAAAAGTTGTGCTAATTGGAAGACACCATGAGCAAGGGGAAACCAGGCTCTAAAGAAGAAGAAGAGCAATCTCATGGAAGAAAAAGGTTACCAAAGACACCTTGGTTCAAGACTGAAGCAAAGACTGAAATCTGCCATATGGAGAGGTAAATGCAGAGAAGTTTGATCATTGGTTGGCACAATTGGAGGTATATTTCGGTATTCATATTCTTAGCATAAAACAAATTTTATTTGCTAAATTAAGAATGGTAAAAGCATGTTTTAAATTTGTTCAAAAGTTTTTTAACATTCTTTGCTTTGAGAAAACAACCTCCGATTAGTTCATGGAAACCCTTTCAAAAACTTGATGAAGAAACAGTTTTATCCAAACTACCAAAAAATCTATGGAAAGGTTATTTTTGAAATAGTAAAAAAGACAAAGTATGATGAACTACCCTTGTAAATTTAGAAGAAGATTTGTCCAAACGTACATCTAGAAGCTTACAATGAAGTAATCAACCAGCTTAACAAATGTGTGGTTTGCATAAGCTTAGTAAGTAAGCAATGAACTCTTTTCGGAACCATATAATACATAGTTAAGACCTCGTGTGAATAAAATACCATTGATATTTATTCCAAAAGTTACAAATAGTGAACACACCCTTTATGGACCTAAAGCTTTGATGCAGGATTACGCATCATTTGTCCCAAACAGGGAAATTTGCAGCAGGAATCTCCCCATTTCTGCAAACTGGAAAGTAAAAATCTTAAATATAAATTATACCAAATACTAGTCAATTTGTCTTTGTTTAAAAATTGGTAAAGATTTTACCAATTGGAAAATTAGCTTTTGAAAAAATGGCCAATAAGCCAATTGGAAAAAATAGATCGCCCACAAAATACTCTTTAGGCCTTTGTTCCCTCTTCAATTAAGGAACTTTGTAGTTAAAGAATGAACTGTATGCTACTTCACTGATTAGCTAACTTCATGATATACCCATACTTTTCTGAAGGTTGTTGCTGATAAGACCAACTCTGATAACACTAATACAAGGCAACACTTCAGCTGGCTATATCTTGATTTGAAGGAAGATGTTCTCCACTCTTAGTTTGCTGTGCAGAACTTTGAGGTTCATATCAGCACCTATGAAGAATTTATCTGAAGCAGATTATTAGCTGGAGGACTCATAAATCATGCTAGAATTATCATAACTGCTAGCTTATAGCATGCTAAACTCCATCTATTTCCCTTACGAAAATGTGAATCTTGAAAAAAGGGAGCGAGGTGCAGAGGATGCAGCATCAACAACAGCTGCAGCACCACTTAAAGGCACATCTGATGCAGAATTATAGGTTTCTTGGCACTTCCTGATCTGCAGACATAAATGCATTAGAAAATTGTGCATTGTGTGGATGGGTCTCTCAATGCATGTGTGTGTCTGTGTGTGAGTGGGAAAGAAAGAAATAAGATTATATTGATGTCTGACAATAACCTTAGCAGTAGGTAAATTGCAAAGAAGAAATAAATCATATTAATGTCCACAAATACCAAAAAAATGGTGAATGGGGACTGTAAAACTACAGCTAATTTAGAACAGACAAGAATATGGTTTAGCACAATTCTAATAAGCCATAGAAGAAAAAGTAAAAAGGCTCACTCACAAAAAAAGCATACAAAAGAATATCGACCATGCTGCAAACTAAACAGTAAAACATAAAATAGCTAGACAGCTCTATAATGCAATTTAAATTATTTGAATTAACAGACCTCTTCAGGGCTGAATTGCAACAGTGTCCCAACGACCGGAAGTAAAGCCTCAACCTCACCTGTAAGTTTCAAGATACACAGACAGGATTAATAATACTCCTGGATTCTAGAATGCCAAGTTTTCTTTGACTACATATCATAGTTTGCAGCCTAATGCACTGGCATGGAAGATTTTAATTTACCCGTTTCAAGCAATTTCAAGATAACATTTTTTAGGTATGTCATGTCAACCCCTTCACGCTTCCGCTCCCTCTCCATGTTCCGAAATTCGTCTTTGATAGCCATTTCCTGCATTCATATGTATCTTTAAGTTTGTCAGGAAATGCCTGAATACCCAGAGAAACGAATCATTGACAAGATTATGGAACCCCTCTTTTCCTACTCTTCCATCATTAATTTATGTAATTGCCAGAATGTTCCTTAAGGTTGCTTCAAACATGGGCATTGCTACTAAATCTTTACTGTATCAAAATTACTCTCGACACACAAAAGGTCTGTAATATTCTCTAATCCTGTAAGGAGTGTAGCTTTGTGTTTGGTCTTTGCAACTGACTGATTTGTAATCTGGGGAAGAATCACCTCACAGAAAAAATGAGCTAATAATATCCAGTGCAGGCAAGCCAAAATAAGTAAAATATTTTGTTAGTAATGAGACAACCCAGTGAAAAAAGTAAAGCTATCAAGGAGCTCACCTTAAAATGCTCATCCCACTCTCAAATCTACTTGGATCACGTGGAAAATGAATGAGTCAGACACCTTTCTCAAGAATAAGGAAAAGATGTTTCTCGTGGCCTTGCAATATACATCACAAGGTTATAGATGACTTGGTCCATGATAAAGTATTTTACTATTTAACAACAATGCAAGTTGGTATATTAGATCACCAATGTGTCTAAACAAACCATAAACAGTTGTTAAGGCGTAATAATTGTATGAAAGCTTGAGAAACAAGAGTTTTCCTTTGAGATAATGTACAAGTATTGAGGAGCACATACTTGCAAATGAAGAGGTATGAATAGTTCTACATACCTTTATAAAATTATTAGTAAAGGTTGGATATTAAAAAATTTAAGATTCCAAAGGTCAAACTCAAACAAATATTATGGGGATACCTGATGATTTGAATTGCAACTTCTCAATTCCCAAATAGTTGAGGTCACTTGAGAACTTAATAATAATTCAACCCACTTCTAGAAATAGCTTGATGTCTGTCAAGAGTTTATTGCCAAATTTTCAGGCCACATAAGTTTGAGTATCTAAAGGTTTGAAACCAACCAAGGAGAGCCTCTGTTAAGTGGTTAAGCCCTCTACTACAGGCCCTGAACATGCATTTTGCTTTTTCTGATCAAAAATTGAGATCTTAGTTCATTTCAAATGTTGCAGATTGACTTTGATTTGAAAAATATTTAAAACAGACACAAAAATTCAACGGGGTAACCGAATTTTGAAAAACCTAAGTCACCCTCAATAACAGCTTGCATTAAAGATGCTTCTGGATATAACCATGTTGCAGTTTTTGCATTAAAATTTCACATCACACTCCATTTTAGATCACATGGTTTCCCGTTCCAATTATTATAGGTGGATGTTCAGAGTTGTTATGGCTTCAACAAGTTGGCCATTTTCAGCTACATTGTGACAAGCACTGCCAACTTAATATTTCAATATTGTTGGAATGAAATATCCCACCCCTTTCCTGAGATATTCGCTAACTGAACTGCCTGTCTGATTTTCTTGTTTTTATGGTTTTTGAATGATTTTAAAGTTTTGATGATGAGTTTGCCAGGAATTACAGTATCAAATGCAAAGACAATATATACAATTGCAAATAAAGGTAATACTGAAAGTATATGCAATATATTCTCAAAATGGATTTATTATTGCTTGCACATACAAAAGTTCATACCCAGAAAGTCAAGCAAAGTATTACAATTCTGATATGTTCTGATCAGCTACAGCAGCTACAGCAGGCTCCTTAGTTTGGATGCTAATCTCCAAAGAATGAATTGTTGTGATGTCCCCGCTCTAGTCAGTTCTCCGGAGCTTGTTGAGTTAGCTTATTTCTTGGACCCTTGTAGGCTAATAGGATCTGGTTAGAGGGTCAGTGGCCATTTTTGGTGAGTTGACATTCTCAGCCCCGTCAGCTTTAGTATGGGAGTCAGCACGAGCATTTGGTATTTAGTGTTCGCCAGCTTCTGACGGCACGGAAATATATGGAGTTTAGAGGGAGTTATGGATATTTAAGTGATTTAAGTTAATTATTTAACTTAACGCTTTATTATAAAGTCAAATTGACTTTATAAATATTATATCACTTAAATATATCATAAAGTGATTTAAAATTAAATCACTTAAGTATAAAGTGCGCTCAACTTGGGAAAAGCAATTATTTAATTGCTAAGTATTGAAAAGTTATTAAAATACATTTTAATGTATTTTATTTGAAAGCCAAGTCGTGCTTTCTTGAAACTCGTGCCTTTTGAGGATATAAGACATTTTTGGCAAATAAAACTCATTCATGATTATTTGACTTTGCCATTTTTTCCTTTGTGCTATTCTCTGAGACAAGGGTTTGAGCATTTCTGCCATTGGAGAATGAGATTCTCTTAAGTGTTGAGCATTTTTGAGACTGTGAGAGACCAGTTGAATTAGTGCATCTGTGAGGGCTTCATTCAGAGGTTCTACTGAGCTTTATCAGAGTTTACTTGTTGGTTATTTCAGATCTTACAATAATTGGAAGGGGTTTGATCATCTGGATATCTTTCTTCTGCTTCAGTCAGCTTCATACATTGGCCGTACTCTTCCTTGCAGCAGCCGTACTTTCTCTCTTGGAAAAACATGCTTCTCTGGGTCAAGGCGTGTGAAGTATCTTCTAAAGCGCCTAGCTTCTGGGGGCTTTCAGACTTGCATCCTCTTTGCTTTACCTTTTGCAGACGTTTGATCCAGTTTTTGCTTGGGGAAAGGACCAGTTCAAGCTTCTGGTGTGGCTATTTGTCAGATTTAGCACATCTTGCCTGCCAGGCTCTGTAATTTTCTATTTAATTATTCTGGAGCATTTCGGGTATGTCTAAAACATGCAATCTCATTGTTATGGTTATTTAATACCTTCTGCAATTTCATTTTGTCAATTCTAGCTCAGATTTGAGTTTTATGGGCAATTATATGCTGCGCCCCTTCTATTTCTCTATAAAAATTTTCTTAAAAAACTAAAGAAAACACAAGAAGATAAGAAAATACTACAGGGGTTTGGTTGGAGCCAGTTGGGCTCATCACAATTGTCCACCTCAAAGTTGATGCTGATTGCATACAGCAGTCTAGCCTCCCCAAATAAGAATGAAATGAAGCCAAAACACAAGGCGTTTTAGCCTTGACACAACATGCCTAAGCTTGCAGCTGTACAGACCAGCAGTAAAGGACTGGTACGGCCTCTTGAAACCCCACGTGGCAGTCAATAATGATGCTAACAGCAATTAAAATGGCCTTCAATGATTGTTTATTCGACAAACTGAAATCTGCACTTCAAACCCTTGAGATTTCTGATGATAATTACTTCAAATATGCACTATGTGACTTTTGATGTAAAGCCACCGATAGATGCAACCTTTGGGTGATATTTCACACTTGTGGGAAGCACAAATCTGAGAGAATGAACGTTCTCAAAGACCAAATTGCAGCAAACCCTGGTTTTCTTCTCCAAATGCCAAAAGCAACAAAATAATTTCAAGTGTAGAATAATGAATTGAATGCTTTTTACAAAAAGCTTTTATATCACCTCCCAAATGGCATGATCTCCCAAGTGCTTTTTTGCCATTAAAATATATTAAATACATTTGCTTTTGCTGTGACTTAATAATATATCTTGACTTGGGCGCTCAAAACAATGACTTTCATTATTTGACTTTATATCATTTAATATGCCTTTATAATAAAGTCAATAAGTCATTTAATGTTTTCACTTTATAATTAATTAATTATTATTAAAGTACGACTTTAATAATAATTAAATACCATAACTCCAACAATAATCATCATTAACCAATTTTGTCTATGCCAGAAGGTAGCCCATTGAATCCACTACTCACCAGGGTGCCTTCTATAAATAGTAAGGTTGGCCCCCAACATCCCACTAAATTACTATAAATAGTAAATATGCATAAATGGAGCCAAAAACCCATGCAAAAGATCACCTCTGAATATGCCAATGAATTGGAGAAGAAGAACACTATCAACTGCCATCTGGAGAACCCAAAGACTCCCATATAAGGCCCTCTAATCACCATTATTAGCCTACGAGGACCTGATGATAGGCTAATCCACCAAACTCTGACGCTCGCTAAAAGGGGGACATTACATGGAAACTAAAACATTTCATCATCCAACAGTAACTCTTTTATTATAAACACTTGTGTATCGATCTATTGCTCGATGTATAAAGATCAAAGAGTAATAGCTACATCTCTCTTCTTAGAGACTGTTGTACATAGAATAGTATACAAACTCATCAAGTACTCTATGAGTCACCATGTACTCACAGGGAAAACTTGCAAGTCTATGTCAATCGAGTATTGGGGGAGTCAGAGCAGCAAAACTCAGCAAGTCCTTGCATGCAACTCGCTAGACACATAACAAGTAACCCAATGTAGCATTTGATGTAAGACTCCTCATCAATGATGGATAAAGTTTTTACAATTTTCACAAGTTTGACAATACAGTTTATCAAACAGTTTGCAATCCACTGAAATCCCACATATTTCCCTTTTCTATATTCCACTATAATAAATTTTAATAATTTTCACAGATATCATCATCAATATAATTCCCAGATTTAATCATAGGTTTTTCAAACTTTCAAACAATTATATTAAAACCATCCAAACTATAGAATACATTTTCACATATCCTTTGCATACATAAAAAATTCCTAACCTCAATTATATTGTTATGACAGTCTTGCTGAAGAAATGTTGCACACCCCCAAATGCCACGTCTGATGTCTATATGACTCTTCCCTTCTAGCAACTATAGAAGTAGTGTGGCGGCTGAATAAAAATGGCGACTACAAAGGATTGGTGGTTGCTTCAAGTTCTATGAATTCACCCTTATCACTGTTGCATCCCTCCAAACTCTGTGTCAAGCTTTCTGGTCCAATACAATTAGTCCACCTTCAACAGGCTGCGTCTCATATATTACTTTTCCCTGACTTCTTTGATGTCTATATTATAATGTGGCGCCATATGGGACGACTGCCATTAATTAGGAAATCATATGATTCATTTTAAAATATGTATCAACTACATTAATCCCACTCAACACCTCTAAATTTCCTGGCGGCTTCCTTCAATACTTCCTATGCCACGTCACCTTTGTTTTGTCCCTTATGGATATTTGTGGCACCTTTTACTTTGACTGTGATTCCTTAAGGCTCTTATTTTGTCACAACTCCATTAATAATGGCGACTTGTATGATGTGCTTAGAGAAATATTGATGCAGGGGCATCATAGTTTTTGGTGAGCAAATTTTGGTATAGTTGCTTTCTTTCTTTTGTTTTTGTGGTTTTTCCTGTGATAGGTGGTGAATTTGGAGTGGCAGCAAGAATTTCAACCTTGCTTTCTCTTTGCACAATATGCTTGGTGGTAGTTAGAACGGTTGTAGGAGGCTAGGTAATTCACCACGACTGAGCATTGACAGTTTTTCCTGTTCAGAGGTAATTGGCTGTCTTGGAGAAGTCGATTGGAGACTGGTAACCGAGACAAAAAGCAAGGAATGTTGAACGTAGGATAGGAAGGAACAAATGACCTGTGCCAATTTGAGAATGGAGCAAAGGCAAGAAAGAACGTAGGGATTTTCTGTTTGGGAATAGAAGTCGACCCTTTGAGGATCGAATAACCTTGTAATCACTCTTGCTTTGTTTAATGCACACTAATACCTAGTCTTTTTGTTTTGGATGATGGAATTGGTTACTGTCATTGATGCTTGGTAATCTTTGTTTCCAGCTGATTGAGTGAGGAATGAAGTCTGTACATTCCTATAGCTTTGGTAAAGAATCATTTTGAACTTTGCTTAATTGCATTGCAGCTTGTTTTCCTTTAAAGTTCTGTAACTTGCAAGAATAACGTGTTTGTCCCATTATTGTCGTTTTGGCTTGGTATCAACCTCATTGATTGGGATAGTTGTTTTTTGTACCATGAAATTGATGTTCATCATTGTCAATGCTCATTGAATGGAATGGCGTCCTATAGCATGTGTTTCCTATTCATCTTTGTTTCCAGTTTCTGGAAGTGAATCGATTGGAAGGACTCAATTTGCCTATTTTTATTCTCCTCTAGTAAGTGTTGTGATTGTTGGTTTGCTATTGGTTTGCCATTACAATCAAAGTGCCATCAAATATGGAGACACGTCCAACTTGCGCTTGACTGAAAGAGCCAATTTAATAATATGGGTTCCCTCTAAACAATACCAAATGCTCTCTCACAAATATTAACAGTTCTATACCTAGTACTGCACTAAGTTACTGAATCGGGTTCGAGAATGGTACAGTATGCCAATACAACAGTTTTTTTAATTAATTATTATTTTTTGGGGCCGGGGGGGTTGTTGGATACGCTTTGGGCACGCTTGTACAAAAACATATAAAAATCATAGTTATATACTAAGTCACAAGGTTCGCCGAATTTTATGCTTGAAGTTCGAAATTCGGCGAACATTCAAATGAAGTATGAAATTCGTAGAAATTCGAGACTAAATTCGTGCAGAAAATCGACTGGATTTTTATTAAAATGTAATTTCGCATCCCTTAGGGTTTTTGATTGGTTCGTCTGCAACCGACTTTACAGATTTCATCTGTATCGTGATTTCTTTCAGCCGCGACAGGGTTTTTAATAGTTTGTCTCCTCGCGCACTTCAAAGAAATAGCGGGTGAGAGGAGGGCATTACTGCAGAAGCAAAGAACCATGTTGCCACAGGAGCAAGTTTACCCTGGTGTCGACCAGCAGGCTGCAGCTTCGACTTCCAGAAAGTCCGCGACTCTCCACCACGATCTTCTTTCTCGTTTAGGTTTTTTTGTTTCTTAACTATTTTAAAAGTTTTTCTATATTTCATAAAATTTTAAACATTCATTTTATATTTTTATAATCAACATTTATAAAAAATTAAATATTGTTTTATTTCTATTAAATTTTTATTAAAAAAACTAGCGTTTAATATATTTAAATTTAACATTATTTTACTGTATTTATTTATTTTTGAATATTAACATTTAATAATTAAAATCTAATATTTAAATAAATTTAATTTTAATTTAAATCATTAATATATAAAAATTAACAAATTTAAATTTTTAAATTTTTTTTTTAATTTATCCTTTACAAGTATTTTAAAATGTTATAATTTATTTAAACTCAATATAAGATTATTTTAATGTTTATAAATTATATATTTTTTACAAGTAAAAATAAAAACTTAATATATTATTAGTTAATTTTTTTAATTAAAGTTCAGTATTTTTATTTTATTTTTAAAGTTAAACTATTTTGATAATTTTACTAATATATTATTTATATTTTTTTAAAATTATTTTATATAAGGCCAATTTAATCCGAATTTTTTACTTTTCGAATTTTTCCCTTGTCGAACTTCATCAATTTCCCAGCGTTGCGAATTGGTCGAATTCGAACAACAGCGACTTAGGTTATATACATATGTACCCTAATTATTGCACTAAGTTCAGAATGGGGTTTAAAGAGCTGATACGAGGGAATGCGTAATACAACAATTTTTTTGTTTGGGAGGGGTGTTGGATACCTTTGGGTACGTTCGTACAAAAACATATAAAAATCATAGTTATATACATATTTGCAAACTAAAAGTAAAAACAAGAACTATATAATATATACAAATTAAAATATAATAATTTGATTTATATTTATTATTTATTATTTTAATATTTTATAGTTTAATTAAGAACTAAAATTAATTTATTATTTAATTATAAATGTAAAATTGTAAGTGTTTAATAAACAATATAGTAATTATATTAATAATAATTAATAAATGTTTATTGATAATAAATAAATTAATAATTATGAAACAAGATAAATAAAAGTTAAATTATAAAATATTTTGTGTATAATAATAATTATACTATTAAATTTAGTAAACAATATTAAAATAAAGAACATTTTGATATATGGATGGAGATGGAACGATTGCGTGCTGAGTCGAGTGCTAGGCCAGGCTAGGGTTGTCGTGCCCTAGCCTCTTTTTGCGTTGTTTGTCTGCTGCGTAAGCCGTTTCTTGTGTTTGTTGGTTCTTTGCTTTGTTGTGTACGAGGATTGTGGTTGGAGGGGTGGTGTTAAGTTTTGGGATCTGTTTGGTGTTGGGGGTTTTTGCTGCAGTTTTTCTTCTTAATGGGGGAGCCTCGGGTCTCTAATTGCTTGGTGGTTGCAGGCTCCAGCCGAGCCTTGGGTCTTCTTCTAGATTGCAAGCACAACAATCGGATTCTTTTTATACAGGGGAGAGCTCTAAATTAAAAAAGGTGAATGGTTGTCTTCCACGCAGCCATGATCGTCCGGTCCTGGTAATTCCTCCTGAATCGGTCATGGAGGATGTTGATTATTGGAGTTGACATGCTTTGATCTGTAAATTTCTCGGAATCCGCATTTCTTTGTCGGCGCTAGAGGCATGGATTTGTCGTACATGACAGATTGAAGGTGATTTGGAGATCATGCTAGCTGCGAACAACTATTTCTTGGTTGTCTTTACAAATATGGTGGATAGGAATCGGGTTTTTGAGGGAGGCCCGTACTTTTATAACCATGTGGGATTGTTTGTCAAACCCTAGCATGCGGGGTTTAATTCAGCGAAAGAGATGCCTTCAAAGGTTCCTATGTGGGTTCGTTTGCCAAGGCTCCCTCTTGAGTTTTGGCGTGAAGATATTTTGAAATAGATCGCTACTTTGCTCAGTAAACTTGTTGCGATTGCTCAACAAACCCTTGATAAAAAGGTAATTTCTTTTGCCTGCATCTGTGTAGAGATTGACTTAAATAATCCATCACTGGATTCTTTGGAAATTTATTTGGGCTCCACTTCATGGATCCAATAGCTTGATTATGAGTCTCTCCCTTTCTGTTGTCGGGTATGTCATGAATATGGTCATCTCCAACGTCACTGCCCTCAGGTTAGTAAGAATGTTGGTTCCTCTGTTGGTGCCTCTCCTCCTCCTTCAGTTCCTAAGGTGGATAAAGGAGATAAGGGTAAGGCCCCTATGCAAGCAAATGGTCCAAATAAGGATGGTTTCATGTCTGTTAAACCCCGTGCGAAGGGGAGAGGTCAAAAGAGATCCTTTAAGGATAGGCAACCAAATGACAACTTTAACCGTTTTGAGGTTTTGGACACTATGGCCTTGGAGAAAGGGATTCCAGTTGATGTTTCTTCTGGGGTGATTACAGCTGGTATGGACATTGTGCAAGCGCAGAAGCTCCCTATTCAAAGTCAGCATGTTGGTCTGCAACTGGATGGTTCTTCTGCTATTCCTCTCTCAGGGGGGGCCTGCGCTCCCATTGACTTACAGGACAACATTGT
>VDFB02193898.1:0-13331 GCA_007258455.2 Sequoia sempervirens | reverse complement strand
ATCACCACGAACTGGAAAGAAATAACAGACACCAATATTGGCCAAGTTGATATTGATGAGTTTACACAAAGGGTCAGAATCAACCCGACAACCAAGAATGCAAGGTTGATCATGCAAAGCGGAATCACAAAAGCTGCACGCTTCCCCCATCTCTCATTGCCCCTGAGCTAGTCATGGCCTGTCGACAGGCCTATCAAACCGAGACAAGGACCATTGTCAACAGAGATGGTAATATTCTAGCAGATATGTTAGCTGAAGGCATTACAAAGAACTTCCATATTCCCACTTTTGAAGAAATGGAAACACCCACCATAGAGGAATGTAAGGCAGCATGGGACGACAACCCGACAGGCTGCAAAAGATTGATAAATCAGCATTGGCTCAAGGAAAAAATGGGTAGCGCCACGAAGGTTCCCCAAGAACTCTTCCGCAACGATTTCCACGAAGACTACCATGACTTGGTCACCATGTTGAGCCAGGTAATGGGCCTGCCTACCGAAGCGTTCTTCCAGGAATGGATGGTTTAATTTGTTGAGCAGATCCTCCACGGGAATGAGGATGTCACCACGAAGGCCTCGTTCTACTGGGGAGGCATGATAAGCGACTGCTTCCATGAGCAGTTCATAAATGTGAAGAAAAACTCCAAGTTCTATATGACCTCCTATCTGGTCTACTCCTTGGCAGACCAAAGACAGTATAGTGGATTGTTTGTGGCACCCGACGAGGAGCCAAGGCGAAAATTGAAAGTCTATGACAGACATCCCCAACTCCAATTTAGAAATTTTAAGGAGTACTGTAGGGTTAATGATGCCTTCATTGGTCATGTCATCAGACTACTTGGAGGGGATTTTGAGAGGAGAGTCTCTCACAGTGCGCAGGCGTTCCTGAAGCAATACACCTTCCTGTTCCTTTAGTTCCCTAAGTTTACCTACATTCGCGCCCAGGGTTTCACTGAAAGACCGAACAGATTGCCCCGATACCCCAATGACCGGATCATCCTATTAGAAATTTCCTGGCAGCTCCAACACATACAGTTAGTCTTTAGCGGAAACACTTGGCAAGAATCTCCTATCCCTTGACCCTTGGTCGGGGCATGTACAAACTGCAAACTTCCTAGTGTGCTAGGAATTCGGAAAAGGAGCTAGTGGAATACCACTTCCAATTACACACTCCTCGCCCACGGATGGACCCGTATGGGCATGTAAGGAAAGCACTAGGGCCAAAGTATGCCCATTTACACAATGTCAAGGATTTATGGGAAAATTTTTAGGATGACAAAGAAGTGCGTGCCAGGCACTATATGAGGATGACTGCATACTTCGTAAGGAGGGTGCAACTGTTCCCTATACCAGATCAAGTAGAAGAGGATGAGGACACTATCATGGATCCCCGGTACAATGCAGTCACTAATTTTCCACTGCCCACAATCGACTGGGATGAATAGGAGGTCGATGACCTTGACATTGTGACCAAACCCATCGTGGCCCGAACCAAAGAATGGGTTAAAGGACAAGTGAGCCAGCTGAAGCAACAAGGAGTGGTCTTGAAATACGAGGGACTAAAGAGTGAGCCCAGTGCCTCTGAGGATGTTGCCGCTACAACTTCAACAGGTGGGACATCCAAGTCCCCTCCAATTAACAGATCTAAGAATAGGAAAGAAACAAAAACAGAGCAGTCTCCGGATCCCAAAGTATACACAAGGAAAGATCCAGGAGGCTCACCTTCTAAAAGGCTCAAGCAAACAGGAGGCACCACAGAGCAGCTCGTAATCTAAGAAGGTGAAGAAGCAAAAGGTATAGATCAATTAAAACCTCTTTCGGCTCTCCCTATTTCGACTGCCCCATCATCTACCTCCCTAGCCATGGTCGCCACATCCCTACCGGCAGTGGACATCTCAGTCCACCTTGCCCCTTCACCTCCAGCCGAGCCTGTAATAGTGATCGACTCTTCCTCCACCATAACTACTCCTCCTCCCTCCGCTACCATGTCACCTACCTCTCACATCACCCCATTAGCCATGCTGATAGCACCAATGCCCACTCCCAATCTTGCCCCAGGCCTCGAACACATGTGAATTCCTTCCGAGCTCCTCCTGCATCCCAAGGATCCCACCACTCTTCAAGCGGCCCTAGCGCAGGTCCTTGCTACTACTAAACCATCGCAGCCTTCGGCAGGACCACCGGTTATGGAAGCCACCATGTTGATCTTTGAGGAGTGGGAGAGACAAGAGCAAGAGGCCTCGAAGCCATTCAAAGAGGAAGCCGATGAATACCATGAGCACCCGGAGTATGAACACCGCACGATTGACAAGGTGGCCTACGAAGAAGAGGGAATAGGCTCTTCCGAGAGTGGGGATGAGGAGGAGGATGCTGGTGGTAGGGTCATCGTACAAGCCTTCGATGATGATCTTGAAGAAGAGATGGCCCGACAGCTAAAACACGATGAAGAAAAGGCAGAAAGGTCACCCCTCATAGAAGAGGGGGAGGGCGACAAGACGACAGAGATTGTGAAGGACCCTAGAGGGGAAAAGAAAATGGAGGTTGTGCCACCTCCCACAGGAGAAAGAGACAAAGAAGAGGACCAACCCAAGGGGTACATGCACAATGACAAACAAATTGAAAATATAAAGGAAAAGGACACTGAGGAAGAAAAGAGTCCCCGAGGATAGTTAATTACTAAGCCTCCTATCAAGCGCCTCACATTTGTCTTGGATTCTGATGAGGAGGAGGGAGACAACACCAAGGTAAAAGGTGCACGAACGAAGGACCAAACAGGGAAGGGTGAGGGCGATCAAGAGCCACCAAAAGAAGAATCTGTCATGCCTGAGTGGTTGGGAAACTAGCTTGAGAAGAAGACTTTTGCTCCTAAGGATCCCAGAGTAAGGCTAGAAGCTATCCTAGCCCAAGCACAAAGCTCAACCAAGAAGGAGAAAAAGCCTAAGGTGAGATCCAAAATAATAATGGATGCTTCCGGGTCCCGAACCGCACAAATAGCAACGCCCATGGTAGGCCAGGCTGGCATAAGCTACAACATTTCCACCATCGACTTGGGGACCGCTACCAAAGAGCAGAAGGTCGGACACCTTGAGGAGTCAGTGGCTACAGTGGTACACTTGATAAAATAGGACAAGATCTCAAAGGACGAACTCAAGGCACAGGTGGCCGCCTTGACGGATTACATCCAGCAATGGTCTTCAGTGGATGACCTACCTACCACATCCGCGGCTCCACCCCAATTGCTGTCCAAGGAGCAAATTGACAAGTTGGAGAGAAGAAAGAACTTGGACAAGACTACAAAGAGTTGGTTCCAGTAGGTCCTGTATGTCGGGAACATGGGTATTAGCTGGGTTGTTCGAACAGCCAAAAATTTCTTGGATCTACAAAAATATTTGGAAAGCACGAAGAAGCTCTGCACCGACTTCCCTGCAACATACGAATCCACCTATCCAAAGATCGAGGCCATCCTCCAGTTACCAAAGGCTACATGGGAAAAGGAACTTGCATTCAAAGGGGACAATCACTAGCCGATGGATGTGTGGAGGTGGGATTTTGACAACAGAAAGGAAATGTTGAAGCAAATAATGAGTAAGGTGGATCCGTATATCAAAATGGACTGGCGAGATTAGGCGTAATACCAATATCTCAAGCTGATGACAGAGTACGACATGCCCGCAAAGGTAGATGGATCCAGAGAAAATAAAACCTACTTTAAGAAGATGGAGGATGGGATGTCCGGTGAAATAACAGTGGAGTTCATGAGTTTTGTTGCCCGTGCCTTCGACCAATCAGAGTTGTTTAGAGATCAGGGCGTAAAGTATGATGAGGACTAGAAGAAGCTTGAAGATAATGCAAAAGAATGGAGCTACGAAATGTTGCGGTACGAGATCATTGAGATAGACAAGCTCCAGACGGTTATTCTAAAATTCATGGAATATACAGCTTCAAAGAAGCAAGAGGACAACCCTGTAATCAATGCGGAGCTCCCAAAAGAGTAGCTACAGTAAAAGAACAATCAACAAAAGACAAAAATGCTACTGTGCTGTCACTAAAGGACAAAATAGGGAAGGAGAAAAGAATGTAATTTTAAATTGTAATATATTGGGGGTGGGTGAAACCCTATTTTGTAATGAATCTTGGCCACACAATGAGAATTAATCTTGGCCATTCATTTAACTTTTTGGGCACTATAAATAGGGGTCTCCTCTCATTTGCAAAGGGAGCTGAGTTGTTGTAAAGACATGCTGCTGAAATTTTAATGGAAATACATTGACTTGGTGCATTTTTCTAATTTCTTCACATGTTTCATGGTTCAACCTCCATTATTAGATGCTCTACTTAGATTTATGTTGATGTTCTAGTTAGTTGTATCCTTGCTTTGTTAGATTTTAGAAATGTTGTTCTGTGGTTGTGAAAATTCCTGCTGTGTAGATGCCTTCTTAGTCCATACTTTTGTTGTTTACTGCTGGTAGATAGTTGTGTAAAGTTAGTCTGGGATTAAATTAAAAGCCGCTCCACACTTTTATCTTTGTTCATGCATGCATATGATGAATGAAAGGTGAAATATTTGCAGACCTTAGAAGATAGCACAAATTTCATGAGACTGTGAGATTTCTATTTAAGTGAAATCTTGTTTTAAGGAAGTTGTCCATTGCAGGAACTCCATGATTACTGTTCACAGTTAGTTGCAGGTCTAGGAACCCTCCATCTTCCCTGCTCTTTTCCCTTCTTTTTTTAGAAAGATCCTATACCAAGGTTCATTGCACATTGTAAAGCCAAACTTGAAGAAACATTAAAATTTTGGACCGCTGTCCGAACCTACAACAAAGTGAAACTTGACCTCCACTTCAGAAGCTTCAGATTTGAAGATCTACCTCACATCCAACTATTTAAGTCCACCCTGTGATTACCAAAAAAATCACATCAAAATCAACTGTGGAGTTCCATGCAAGTCATGACCTGACACCCAAGAGACCTTGGGGAGATCTTCAACAACTTGTCATTGGAGATTTTCTTTCAAGAGAGAGGTAGTGCACCTATGTACTACTTGTGTTGAGAAAGTGTACAAAACACCCATCAAAATTATGTGGTTCCTTTTCCTTATACTTTTTTCTTCTTCTCCTCTGAAAGTAGGTTGATCTTATTCATATCCATCTATCACCATTGAATTCCTCAATTTTTCATCAACCTTGACACTTGCACTTTCAATAATCCTTCTTAGCCTTTTGTTGTAACATCTATAATATTTTCTTTTAGTAGAATATCCAATGAAGATACCTTCATCAGATCTTGCATCAAACTTTCCTAAGTTTCCCTCATCTCTTCTAATATAGCATTTACTTCCAAACACTTTAAAGTACTTGACAGTAGGGATCCTTCCATACCACAACTCATAGGGAGTCTTTGTGTTGTTAGCTTTTTCTTGAACTCTGTTAAGTATGGAAACAACAATATGAATTTCTTCTCTCTGGTAGACTTCCGGTAGGTTAGCTTCTTTCATCATAGTCCTTGCAGCTTCTTGAGCAGTCGTGTTTTTCCTTTCAACCACTCCATTTTGTTGAGGATTCCTAGGAAAAAACAAGTTCCTTTTTATGCCATGATTCTCACAAAACATGTTAAATTCATTGGAGGTGAACTCTCCACCTCTGTCAGACCTCAAACATTTGATCTTCAAATCTATTTCATTCTCAACCATAAATTTAAATTCTTTGAATCTATCTAGGGCTTCATATTTCTCTCTAAGAAAAGTAACCCATGTCATTCTAGAATAATCATCAATCGAAAGCATAAAATACCTGTCACCTTGAAGACTTCTCACTCTTGTAGGACCACAAAGGTCTATATGCACCAATTCCAACAATCCGGCAGAAGATAGTTCTTTTCCCTTGAAGCTACTTCTTGTTTGTTTTCCAAATTGACAATCTCTGCAAACAACATTGATAGGATTTGTTTAATCTTTGGTAGATCTCTCACTACTTGAACTGAACTGATTCTAACCAAGTTATAAAAATTAATGTGACACATCCTCCTGTGTCATAACTAGCTATCATTAATTTGAGTCATAAATTAGTGACCATCAGCACCATTGAGCTGATAGATATTTCCATATGTCCTCTTTCCAACAACAATCACAGTTTCAGAACCTTTTCTAATCTCACATCCATCATCCTAAAACATAAGATTGTACCCTTTGCTACACATTTTTCCAACATTCAAAACGTTATGCCTTAAACCTTTAACATACTAAACATCTTTAGTATTATGCTTGCCATCAAAACTGATTGAACCTATTCCACAAATCTTAGCACCTGAATCATCTCCAAATTTAACAAGTCCTCCATCATATTTTTCAAGTTTAGTCATATGATTTGAGCAACCACTATCAATAACCCAATAGTTCGTATCCTACATCTAACATGAAAAGAAGATACCAAAGTACCTCCAATCCTATCATTTTTCTCTGAAGCAATTTCCTTCAGAAAACTTTCAAAGTTAGCAAAAACAAATTCATCTTTTAAATCCAAGAACAAACATTCATTATCATCAACATCTCCATAATCAGATTCACCATCAGAAATACCAACATCTTCTCTAAAATAATAACTTTTCTTGATCATCTTTCCTTTGTTTTCCTTGTTCTTATTGTTCACAACTCTATTTGGACATCTTGAAGCATAGTGACCTATTTATCCACAACTAAAACATTTGAAAGGTAATTTACCTTTGTACTTATCGATGTCCTTTTTCATCCTTCTTAGAAAGTTAGCTTCTACATCATCAAGATCATCTCCATCTAAATCTTCAACTTTTCTGATTTTCTAGCCTTAAAAGTAGTCTCCACTTTTGCACCTTTATTCAAACCAAATTTTCTCATTTCAAATGTAGTTAGTGTGCCATACAACTGATCTCTAGTGTAAGTGTTAAAATTTGCAACTTCCTCAATAGCAGAAACCTTTTCACCATAAGAATCAGGAAGAGTTCTGAGATTTTTCTTTACCACTTTAGGTTCTTTAACTTTTGCACCAAGACATCCCATTGCACTGACAAGTTCATCAACCCTCTACATGTAACTTGTAATTGTTTTATCTTCAGACATTTGCAAGTTCTCAAATTGAGTCTTTAGATTCTGCATCTCAACTTGTTTAACCTTATCATCTCCTTCATAAATACTCTTTATCTTATCCCAAAATTCTTTAGCAGTTTTCAAATCCATCACTTTCACCAATTCAAAATTTGCAAAACTGCTCAAAAGGACAAACCTTGCTTTACCATTTGTTTCATAGGCCTTAATTTCATCACTTGTGCTTGATCCATTTGTAGGTATGGTATATGTGGTCTTTACTGCTTGTGCAACATCAAATCCAAGGTAAACCAGATAGCCTTCCAAACCTTCTAGAATGCATAGTTTGTGCCATCAAACATAGGGATCTCCTTCTTGTTCACCATCTCGAATCTAACTCAAGCGGTCAATATTTTCCCCAAGGAACCTTGCTCTGATACCAATTGTTGAATGAACAAGACAACTAAGAGGGGGGTGAATCAATTGTATCAAATTAAAACATCAAAACCCTCAATAGTGATCAGATCCACATGCATTCATTAAACCCTTAATTTGTTATAATGTTTAAACATAAAATGTAGATAAAAAAACTGAAACAACACCATACACAAGAGAACACCAGATGTACATGGAAAACCCTAGGAGGGAAATACCACGGTGAGGATTAGCTCACAATATAAGTAATTGCAAAACCAATACAAAAAGGCCCACTGCCAAAATAGGACACACTATCCAGAAAGGCTCACAACCTGGGTGTTGAAAAATGAGGTGTTTTCTTAGCTTAATACTACGTAAAACTTTAATATTGCTGATCTAAGTAAGTCTTTTCTTTGTTACATATATTTTTGTGGGTGATTATCTTGATTAATCCATTTTACTGTTGTAGGAATGTAGAGAAGTTGATAGAAGAACTAGATAGGATATTAGAAGGATCACACAATATATACCATGGAGAAACCCTTTCGGGAAAAAACTCCACCAAGAATTATTCTATTATTCAATCTTTGAATTACAATTGCTCCAATTCTTGCTTGAGAATGCTTCTTACTGTCTTTACCAATCTTCTTCACACCGCAATTACAATTATGAAAACTCTATTCAACTTGAATGAGATATAGAGACAATATGCAACCTTGTAATCTCCAAATGGTGATAATTACAATGCACAAGCTCAAGCCCTTGAAAAGGTATGCCATATTCCTTCAAGTTGAGCTACTCAGTGAAGACTAAATCTTACAACATGTGCTTCATGCATTTGGACGTCCCAAACTGAAGCTACAACTTCTCCTTCACTTCGGTGATAATTCCAAAGCTCTTCCTCAAAGTTGGGGCCCTTAAGTAATCCTACTTAATTGAGCCTTCGGAAATATCTTATCATGCATGAGGGGTAAATCCAATAAATCATCTTGGGTGCCCAAGTTGGTCCAAGTGATTTATAGTTAACTGAAACATTTACTCAACACCATTCATGCAAGAATGGTCATCCCCTGTTAACTGGAGGTAGTCCCTGTTATCTGTCATACAACTCAATTTATTAGCCATGCATTCCAAGTTAGCGGAAGCTAACTACATGCAACTCCAAATAACCAACATGCATGCAACATGCACTTGCATGGCCGAGAAGACCCGAACCATAAGCGAACCATAAGCTGGCCCGGCTGAGCCCGGGTGAATTGAACTAAACTAAGCTAAGCCCAAAGCTAAACTAAACTAAATTGATTAAAATAAGCTGAATTGAATTGGCTGAGCCGAATTGATATAGGCCGAACTTAGCCCGAACTTCAAACATGCAAACATCAAATCCTAACTCCTAGGATCTTTACATGCATTCAAAAGTGTTAACTGTTACTCTGTATAGTTAACTGAACATAAGGTGAGTGTCACCTTACCATGTGTGCACCCACATGTTCCTATTATTTAGGAATAACTACAAATATCAATTTCATGATTTATTTCATCAAATATTAATCTCATCCTAATCTTAGTGTTGTTGAACACATTCCAAGAAATTAGGAGATACATGAAATAATTAATGTTTAGGATTTACAATTAAATGGCATCTATTTCCAACACTAGGCTCACTGCCGAAATAGAAAGAAGAGAGAAGATAGAATGTTACAAAAAGAACATGATCTCAATGAAACATAAATTCCACCACAATAGCTTCAACACCTACACAACTCTCAAAAGATCAAGACACCTTCAACTTACTGCATTTGGAAATCTTGCATTATAGCTCACACTACATTTTCACATCTCTGCACTTAATTTTGTATCACAACACTCAACTCTATTCCACACTTCATCTCACATCAACTCATCTTGAATTTATACCATCCACAACTTGAAAAACATATTCAAGTCAGCTACACACACCTTACACTTTACAAATTCAAAAGTAGGTCAACACTAAGCATTCCCACGATGGATAGGAATGAAATTAGACCAATAAAAAACTTAATTGGGACCCAAATCAACACTCACACACCATGCTACACCTTCATCAATACTTAAACATCTTCAAATGTAGTGTAATAACCAGGTCAGACACTACCCGTGCAAACACCATTAAAATTTGAAGTACATGCTTCCTCAAATCCATAAGGACGACTTGAGAACCACACACCATGCTTCTACAAAATCTAGAATAATCCACAAACCACCTGAGATCCAACAAATTCTTTGCACCAACTCACACCTTCAGGATGTACAAGCCTAGTACACTCAAACTACATTGCCAAACACTATAACTCTAAAAACCATCTTCCAGAGCATAAAACCTCAAACACACTTGAATGATGTAAGCTATCAACACCATAAACTTACCTTTAGAACTGCAAGTCCTAAAGCACAACTGCAGAGAAATGCAAATAAAAAACATATCTCCCAGACACCTTTGTAAGCAACATTGCAAATCCAGTTCACACACTGGTGAACATAACTTCTTCTGCACATCGATCCAGACACCCAAATTCTGGATATAGAAACTATGAACACCTCTAACCAACATATCCAAGCCACAAAATCAAATCTTCTACCAAAAAGAAATGTGGAGAAAAACCAGAACACCTCTGCAACACCCTATTTCCTCTTTTTATCAATTTTCTCAATATCCTCAACATATTTATCACTACCAAAACCTTAACCAAAAGCTTATCAAAGCAACACTAGAGGTTAATACCAGTAACTTAACTGATGACAACATAATTCAACTAATCAAAGAAATAATCTCTCTCAACCACTGCACAATTGACACGAATGACAACACAAGCTTGTTGACATCAATGGCAACACCTTCATACTTGCAACATGTAGACTATCTTTCTCTCTAAAGAGAGATAAAAAGTATATGAGTATGTAAAATGAAAGATAACACTCTAAAGCCTTAAATATGGGAGAAACAACCTTGAATTCATTAGGATTGATAAATTATCCAAGTGTAAAGATTTATAAGACTTCCCCCTTCACTAAAAAACCAATAATATTTGATCCTTGACCAAAAGTTCTCTTCAAATTAGGGCCTAGAGAGTTCCAAGGTTCCATAGCACTAGGGGGTGTGTTACAAAGCCAATAGTTTTCCTAGAATAAAACCAATAAAAAATAATTATATGGGAACCAAACGACAATACAACTTTATTAATAAATTTAGAACCAAACAAAAGTATGTTACAACATCATTATAAATCACTTTGAATAAATGTTACAACATCATTATAAATCACTTTGAATAAAGATTACATTTATAAAATTGACATATCAATCTAAAATTACAAAGTAGAATTCTTAGATGCTACTTATTTAAATGATCTTATCCTTTCAAAAATTTATTCAAGTATATTTATGTAATACATGTCTAATAGTTCTCAAAACTTGGATCTAATGTCAATCAACCAAATTGAATCCTATAAATCAACAATGTGTTCATATGACCAAAAAACGTATGTCTAATGTTAATCAACCAATTTTTGTAACCAAATAAAAGTATATTGCAACATCATAATTTTAAATCACTCTAAATAAAATTAATTGAAATACATTTGCATTATAAATCACTTTGAAAAAATATATAAATAAATTTGAAAATATCTTGATCCAAAATTGTAAATTATAAAAAGTCTAAGAACCATTAAAATTAAAATTAAATGCAAGTTATTGAAGTATAAATTAAAATAATTTAAAAGTTCTACAAGACACTTAATCTATCTATGAAGGTCTTTAAGGCCCGCTCAAGATACCTATTCTAACCATTAACTTCTGACTTGGGTCCCTAAGACGCCCAATTTAAAGAGTGCCTATAAGATAATATCATGTCATTGTGTAGAGATTATATGCCCCTAACATGGAATAATAACTTAAAAATTCTCTACTATGCATGATTTCAAAAACAAATCTCCTGCCACAATGAAACGAAAATAAATAAATCTAGAGATCATTAATTAAAAAAATAAAATTAAAAACCATTTAAGCCAAAATAAAAGTAATTTATTTGAACAAGTCCATAAGTTAAAATTTGAAAATTCTACAAGACACGTGATATAGTAGACCTAAGACACCTAGTATCTACCTAAGGCAATATTTTGCAATAACAAGTCTAGTGAATACTTAAAATGATAGTTGATGTCCATATTTTTATACCACATACATTGGTTCAGCTCGCTCTTCAATAACATGTAATATTCTCCCGTGGTCATCTCTATCTAGTCTCCACTTAGGATGTCCATGTGTATGTGGAACTGGATGAAGATACAAACATGTAGCAATTACTAGGTGACTATATTGATACACCATGTTGTAAGGATGGTAACCAATAAAATGAATCCCACTATGAACAATTTTGACTTGTTTGAGATATGTTCTTTGCACAACAACTGAAACCTGCAAGAAACAACACTTCATCATTTTTTTCTAGTTTTATTAACTTCATCCTCTCTTCGGTGCAATGTAATAAATAATAACTAACACCTATGTTTCCAACCTTTGCTATGACTGCAAAAACATCTCTTGCACCACAATACTTTTTCCCATGAATTCTAATTTTTAAGAACCAAATTAAAATTAAATTTCGTCAACATTTTAAAATTTTAAAAAATTAAAGTTACCACAATTATGATAGATGTACTTTTTTAATCAATCCTAAAATGTGGTCATAATTAGTTGAAATCAAAGGAATTTCCTCAAAGATCTCTTCTTCATCTTCATTGTATTTTTCAGTAACAACTAGTGGTAGAAAATTCTATTCACTACATATCCACATTGTTGGCTCTTTCAATTCTTGTAATTTCCCAACATGCAATCATAACAAAAAAAAGAGTAATCCCTAGTGCACAATATCTATGTATAGCTATATGTACTCATGACACAATACAAAGATCTTATTTTCTCTACCATCTTACATCCATGCATTGTTCTTCTATCCAAACCTATACATTTTATATATACATGTCAAGAACAAATTACAATTATAATTTTGTTGAAATTATAATCACAATATTTTAAACAAGTCAAATATTTTCAAAAAATGCATACTTGACATCTCCTATAAAACACTCTATTTGGACATGGGTTCCTCCCTAAATATTTTCCAACCTCAAATGATAGGTGTTTCTTACACCATTCAAAAAAATCATGAGCATCATTTATATGCTCTCTGATAATTCATATGATGTTTTTGTAAAGGACATTTGATGCAAGCTCCTACACCATCATGCTCACCCTTTCCATACCCACTCTCAAAGAAATTACAAATTTGGTGTATTTTCATGTTGATGATATCTGCAAAGTGCATAAAATGACCTTGATGATTTGAATTGTGACACACACCCATTTAACCATACAAAATATTTCTCAATTTTCACACTCGTCGGCAAAACTTCAAAAATATTCTTAAAACAATGTTCTACAAAATGTGTGTCATGCTCTTTATCATCACTAATATAAAAGTGATATTACTTCCTAATGAATCATTGTAGATATGTACTCTCAACACCATCTAAATCCACTTGTGCATGTCAATAACATACATGCACCATAATAATCACCTCCTCTGAATAATAATATTATGTTTGAATCTCCTTTTGAAGGTAAAAGAGTACTTTTCTACAATGTCAACTACTGATAAAATTGTTCTAGGTGGAAAAGTATCTCTTAACAACCAAAACTCTTTATCTTGCCACAAAAAAATGCATGTTGTATGTATGGTTATATCAATTTATGAAAAAATTCCATAAATATTCCAATAGGTAGTTCCTTTTATACACAATATAAACTTGTGGATT
>VDFB02193897.1:0-12790 GCA_007258455.2 Sequoia sempervirens | reverse complement strand
CAAGTCACAAAGTATACATGTAAGTTGTAAAGTATACACTTGAATAAATGTAACTCAAATCTATTGAACCATGAATTTATAACATGCAAATATGGACTCCATCAATAAAAAAAATATTTGTATTAACCAAATAGCCATGTATGCATGTATCAATATATGTCGATATAAGTATAAAAAATAGGTAAAAAATAGCCATATAGACATACAATGCCAAATATATGCAATACAAAATATGTACAAAACTGCCATGTAGGCATACAACAAAGGGCTCTTGAATCAAAAGTCATTGCTCTCTAGGCTCTCAAAATAAACTCTTTCCCTTTGCTTGTCGATCAGATGGTGATAGGTTTGTCACTCATTTGTGCTACACTTGAGGAGTGATCTTGCTACTCCTAGTACTATTAAGTTCTTGGTGAAGTTTTAACTGTTACAATAAGAAGTAAAGACATTAATATATAGAAATTACAATATAAAAAATAATATATTTATAAAAAAATCACTTATGGCCATCTCACAATCACTCTTCGTGAAGAAAATATTCATATGCCAATGTTGAGGTGTGATCAAGCCTTGTATAAACCATTCAAATATAAATTAAACTACAAATCAATAATGGTTTGATTTTTCTCTAGAACTAACATCTATAACAACGAATGTAAATTAAAATTTAGTAATTTGCATCATACCTCCCCTGTCAAATCCATCAAGGATTGTACAGTGGATGAAACACCGATATCCATTGCCCTCATAACATTTGGAGGTGTTTCCACAACCAACATATGAAAATAAAACAACAAATTATTCAATCATTAAAAAGTTACAATAGTGATCCATGAGTCATGACTTATAATGTACGAGATCTAATGAACAAAATTTTGAGTACTTATCAAACCATATATTTCTAATTATCATGCTTATTATTTTCCCTATCCATAACTTGTTCAAAAGGACATGTTTCTAGGCTTTTCCCATAGCAATAAGCTGATGAACCATTTGATTAAATTCTTTCATAGACATGTACGATAACTATGGTGGCATAGAGAAGGTAGTGAATTGTTTGAAAAAATGACTCAAAAGTAATCAGGTATTGTGGTGATGGAATACAATTACAAACAAATGCACGTCATGGCATTCCATCACTATAAGACTGCATTTCTTTCAGGCATTTTTTCAAAAAGTTCATTTCCTTCTCTATGGTAGTATTGCTTACTATTATGCTTTGATAGATATTTTTCCAAGCATCCATAGTTTGTTGGAAATCACCTATTTTAGGAATTTAGCCATAGCAAGAAGGAAGTGAGTAGTTTGATAAAATTCTTTGGTGCACATGTATGAAAAATGTGGTATCATAGAAAAGGTGGTGATCAGTTTGAAGAAATGCCTCAAAGAAATGTGTTCTCATGGTGATGGAATGGAATTCTATCACCATGAGACTGCACTTCTTTGAGGCATTTTTTCAAACTACTAACTGCCTTGTCTATGCCATTGCTTACTATTATGGTTTCACATATTTTTTCCAAGCATCCATAGTTTGTCATGCAAGTGCACCTTTGCAAGCACATGCCTCCATGTGAAGTAATTGCATCACTGCTTCTGTTGAATTTCTAAACAACTATATTGTAGTTGAAATGTTTTCATCTATCAACATCTAGTTATTAGTTATGGAATGTGAAGTAATTCTTTGAGTTTGAATGATGTGCAATGCAATGTAACCAACAATATGAATATAAACTATACAAATATATCAAGTAAAATTCATTAGTTAAACTCTTTATTCTATTACCTTCATGTAGGTTTGAGTAAATCCACTAGCACTAGGAGGTTTTCCCTCAAAGCCTCCAATATTACCCTATCTAACATCCAAAATCACATATTAAAATACCATTCCTAAAACAATTCTATTAACATATAATAAATTTATAATTGTTTACTAGTTACATACCCCACCAATAGGTGTATTGCAAAAGAAAGTAGGTGGAGGGCCAATGTATCTAGTCTCAACACTGTGACCCTGCAATTTTATTAAAATCATAAAACTAAATTAGTTAATCTTGCATTTTAAAATCAAAATCTAATAAATTCAATTCAATGAACATGCTAACTTTTACCTAAGTATCAATGCCATACGCATCATGCAAAATGTCAATCACCCTCTCCATCTTCATAGCTACATACAGATCCTTTGGAGCAACCTCCTAAGTGTTGGTGGGTTAATATGAAAGAGTCACCTTGCATAATTGACACACATGGGTTCGAAGGCCACCACTTGAAGACTCCCCTAGATGGCACTATAGAATAGGGATAGTATGATGCATGAGACTCTAGGTCAAAGTGTTGATTGCATGCAATGTCTCTATGTTGACACTCTCCTTCATGACATCAGGCATAACAATGTAATCACGAGGTGGCCTAGCGAGAGCTCATCTCCCTTGTTGCATAGGATACGATTGTGCATCGGGCCTATCCTGAGCCAACCCCCCACCTCTCCCCTAGAAGCCCCTCGTATTAAATAATTTGGTATTTTGATTAATATGAACTCATTGTATAGTTTCCTAAGAAAATACTGGGGGACTTGACAATTGTTGCATGGTCGGTCATCAAAGACCATGTACCACCTATCATAAAAATGGTTCATAATCTCTTGGTGGTGGCACCAATGAATAGGATACCTCTTCACATTGAGGCTAAGATTTTGAATTGTGAGTGGGTCAATGAATAATGAGCACAAATCACCTTTTGTAATATTTAAATCCTTTACTTGTTTATATGATAGTTTATCCACATAATATGCCCTAGTTGCCTACCTCCTATCTTGCCATCTAGTTATTTGTTTGCCAATTGAATCTACATTTTTAACATATCTTTTAATGAATTTTCTAGGGTCATTCTTTCTATGGTTGAACCATTTGGATCACTCAAACTACTAATAAAATACTCAATTTTTTTATTTTTTTCAATTTCACTCATTAAATTTTGTTGAGTTCCAGGAGGGTGTTGAGTGATTGATGGAGGAGGTTGTTGTTGAGGTTGATTTTCTTGTTGATTATTTTGTTCTTCAGGATTTGGTTGCTCTTCTTATTGAGGATTTTGAGGGTTTGTTGGTTCATTTGCATCTCCTACAAATTCAAAAAATATATATCAAATATAACCTAAAACTAACAAAATCAAACTAAAACTAGGAAATTCAAAACAAAGAGTAAACAATACTTACCTCTCCCACCTCTTTTTCATTGTGGCACCATTCTTGCAAAGAAATAGCAACTGCTATTGAATATTATTTCCCAATACCTCCTCCTAGAATGTGAGCATGAAAGTTGGGGGTTTTGGCCAAGGGTGGAACAAAAAAATAGTTGAAGTGAAAATGAATGAATTTCACTTTTTTTCTTTTAACGTGCAATAATGCAAGCATGTTTTAATGTGCTTGCGCTATGAGTTTTCAAAAAAAAAAAAAGAAAGTGGCCACAAAATTTTTACCCAACTTCATGCACCTGCCCAGGGGTTCTCTTAGTTCATGAAAGGTCTCACCTTAGGGAACATCATGCCTAATATCTCCAAGAGAGGACTAGTCAAGGATAAAAGATTCACAACTTAGGGAATGCAATCTATAGAATCACCACTAAGAGGAATTTCATCTACTCAGAAAGGTCACAATTTTGATGTATATCAAACCAATGACACCACCAAGAAGACACATCATGTGAATTAAGAATACCACACTTTGAAGAAAATAATAAGTAGGGATGTGTACTCCCCCACTTTAAAGAAAATGCTAAACACCATGTTGTGAGCAATTACTTTAAAGTAGAACACAATAAATGTCAATACATGAGAGCTTTATTCAGAAAGTCCTACGTAAAACATATGTTTCCAAGTAGAGCTAGATCATGAAAGTAGGGTTTCCTCCCATATGTAATCCTAAGATAACACATAGGGGATCCATGGATTTTAGGTCAGCATATGTTGATGTTGTAGTGATATAATCAAGTTTGGAATCATCAGCATTCCCTAAATGACTCATGGAACAATGAGCACAAAGGAAGAATGACACATAGAGATAGAGAGAGAAAAGGTGATATTTTAGGTCAACATGAAAGATACCTAAATGTCCCAACACCTTGTGTCATCCCCAAAATGAAAACACAAGACAAGAGAAAAAATAATAGTTACAACAGATGGAATAGATTCTCTTCCTTTGTATCCTTACACCAACGAAGTTACAAGGGTCATCCAAAGTAGGCTCACAAACATATAGAGACACCAAGAAGCATTGTATAGGGGAAAATATTACACATGTAATTACAAAGAATACAAAGAGAAGACTAGTATGGCACATACAAGTCAACCTATAGTAGGTCATATATATCTCAATCTTGTTCATCATATGCAGAAGGTGGATAACTATCCAAAGGGATAACAAGTGTTGTACTAGGAGAATAACTAGGCTCAACATGTGGTGAGTCACTCCTTATAGGAGGACCATCATAGTTTTTATCATCTAATCTCATGGAAGGGGAAATCAATAAATTTAGCTCATTGTGCACTTCCTCATCAATCTTAGAAGTCTCATCATCGTCATCCAAGTTAATCACAAAAGTAGGCATAATTCCAATTTCCATAGAAGTTTCTTGTGTTTGTTGTTGTGACGAAGTAGGAGAATCATTCTGATTTGATTCAATTGGTGTTTGATCTTGATTTTCTAGTTTACTCTCTTCTTTTAATCTACAAGAAATAGCATGATGTCTACGCCTACGCTCTTCATCATTTCTATTTCTTTTTGCATGATTTTCAAGTTGTGATTATGTAGGATCGGGTTTATCAACCATAAGTTTTTTTCTTCCCACAAGGGGGGAACAAAAGGAACCATGAGAGGTTGTTCAACCACATTCTCTTTAGCTTTATAAACTTGTTTAATATTAGGAGGGGCAATAGGACTTATTTGGTTATCTATTGGTATTTTATAGGAAATAGGAAAAATATTTATCATGGGTTGGTCTTGGTTACTTGGAATGGCTTTTGGTTCAATCATGGTTTCATCAATTATAGGAGGCTCAATCATGGGTTAAGGCATGTTTTTAAGGGATAATTTTGTTGTGTTATTTTCCTTAAAATTTTCATAAGATTTGAAAAATAAATTCTCATGAGGCTTAATAGGTTCAATAGGTTCAAGACAAAATAAATCCAATGAGAAATTCCCATAGGAAGACATAGGATTAAAGCCACTATGGTGCATAGTAAAGATGTAATTACCAAATGGAAAATTTAAGCACTTATGCGCTACCAATGGGACAAAATCCATGGAGCATAGCCATAGGTAACCAAGCTTCACACAGAATTGGTCTGACAATGGGATAATGAAGAATGATACATTCAATTGTTTTGGTCCAACTTTTAAAGGAAAAGTGATTGAACCTATTGTAGGGCAAGCAAAACCCTTATGTTTTTTGATCCATGCTTTCAGTTGTTCATAAGAACCTTGATAAAGTTCATGCACAAATAGTAATTCCTCGGTGATCACATTCTCTACACACAAGAGATCATTTAATATCCCATTAGTAGGCATGTCATTGATTCTTCTAGCAATGTAAAGAGGACCATTGGGTGCACATATAATTATGTTATTTTTTGAGAAAGAAATGTCAGGGGGAATTTTTTCTTGGCCTTATGAATTTTCACATCAATGAAGTTGACCACGCATTCTAAGTCTCCTTCATTTTCATTATATTGCCATTATGTGTCTCTTCAAGTTTGTCAACATTCATCACATTATTCTTAGTATCAATATTTTTTACAACAAAGATATTATGATTTCTCATGGGGTTGGTAAATATTTGCAAATTTTAGTTGGGTGGGGCTAGAAATGTGTTTCCTTGGTCATTAACACCACTAATCTAGATGTGATTAGAATTAATGAGGTCTTGCACAATATGTTTAAGATGCTTAGATTGTTCCATATCATGTCCATTTTGTCGATGATAATGGAAAAAAAGGAATTTGAGTTAAATTTTGGAAGTAAGGGCTTAGTGGTGTCAATGGCTCTAATAGGAGGTAAGATAAGGGCATGTGCAGGATCATGGTATGCCAAAAAGTGGCAATGGAGAAAAAAATACATGTTTATACGACTCAAAAACGCGAAAAAGGTGAGTTGACATTTTGGAGCTCGGGTGACTATCAAGGCAGAGGGAAAACTTAGATTTAGAAATCGGATATCCGATCCAAATCGGATATCCGATTTTGTTGACATATATATATAAAAAAAATTGGGCGACCAAAACTCATTCTCATTTGCTTTCGGCTCAACGGCGGCGGGCGCACAGTGGAAAGCGAAATCTGATATCCGATTTGAAATCCATCTCTAACAGGTAAAGTTCTTTATTTTTTATTTTCTCTAATCAAATTTTCAATTAGATTTGTTTATTTTTACTTATTTTCAATTAGATTTGTTTATTTTTAGTTTTTTGGTAGAAAAACTAGGGTTTTTGTTGGATTTAAAAAAAAAACTAGGGTATTTTTGACTAATGCTCAAAATCCTTTTGGAAAATAAGTTTCCTCTCCCACAATAATGCCTTCTATTCCCAACTTTACACCTCCAATCATAGCATCAATGATGGAATATAACAATGGTTTAAACTCAACCTTAGGAATTTCTAGTGGAAATTATAATAGTTTTGTCCCTTCACCTATAACACCTTCATATTCATCACCCCTCCTAAACATGAAATATAATATCCCACCATTCCTCCATACTAGTTCACCATACTTGAAAAACTCTCACAACATGTGGCTCAATGATTTTGTGATAAATCAACTTTTTTATTTAAAGCATGAGATTATTACAACAACAAATTTCAAACTTAAAACAAAATCAAACCAATAGTAAACATCCTCATAACCATTTGTTAGTTTTACTACCTGTGTAGAGACTTTATTTTGAAGATTCACTCATAGTGAAACTCTTTTGTATATTATTGAAAGATATGGCCTTGGATTGGTTTTATTCATTGTCAAACAATCAATTACCTCCTGTACACAACTCATTAATGATTTCCTCCAACACTTTCAAGTGAACATCAGTCCTCAAGTTACATTAACAAATTTAGTTTATTGTAATCAAGGACCTAAAGAGAAAATAAAAACTTTATGAAATGATACTAATCCCTTTATTTGAAATTATCCTATAGTCTTCAAGATGTTGACATTCAAAGGGTGTTTATAGATAACTTACAACCTAATATTCAAGATAAGAAATTGCTAATGAAATATCCATCCTTAACACATTTTTGTATAACCCTTCATGATTATCGAATATAGATTAGTTGGTATGAAGGTACCCATTCATAGGCTCCTATTGGTCAATCATATAAGTCATGCCTCAAAACAACTATCAATCATTTAAAAAGAAAAACAAAATATTCATTACTTGATAAACATTCATGTCAAACTGCTCATAATATTGAGGTACGTATGCACCACTGTGAAACATGTAACTCTAGATATAAATTTAGCCGAGATATGGAAATTTTCATAGTTATTTTGATTCTCTCTCCATATGTGATCATATGTTGCAATGTTAAACAAGAATATGATTCAACTTCCAATTAGTCATATTCAAACAATTAAACATTTACCATCAAATTTAATGCAAAACATTTTCAATATCATCGCATTGTTCTGAATATTATGGTTACGTAAGCATAGTTTATAACCAAGGCAAGACCTCATTCTAATCAAATCCAAATTGGATGACTCACAATGACAAAGGAAATAAATTGGTTTTTTCACCTAACCACGTAATACTTACAACATTTACAAGCCCATTGCCAATTCATTCAACAAACTTTGTTCAATACAACATAAATGTGAAGAAGATGATAATGATTTTTCCATCTTTATGTCATTACTAATATTCAAAATCATAAAGGAAAACCAATATTTTGTTTGACATTTCTTTTACATATATTGATTCTTCTATAACTACACTTGATGGTCTTCTTTATATCAAGTTTGCAAAAACCCGAAAAAGGGAATACTCATTGATCCCATGTACATAGTGAATATGATCAAAAAAGAGTTATTGTATGTACATGAACTTTATGCAGATGATTATGAACAATCAAAAGCATGATTAAAAGCTCATGATGGTTATGGTTTCCCTATAATTGGTTTGATAACTCTCCTAGTAAAGGTTGGACCTAAATAGTTGGGTGGTTTTGATAGATTTTTTATGAAAATTTTGGAGTTTAGCATGGATTTTGATAAAAATTTGAATGTTTGCAATGGATTTTGACTTAAAAATAAAGTTTTTATGTATTTGGATTAAAAATTAGAAAATTTTATAGACTTTTTGCTATAAACTAGGTATTTTTATAATATTTCATTTATATTGTCTAATCTCTAATTAGATTGATTTGTTTTCATTGAATCGTGCATTATGGCTAAGCGACAAATGAAAAATGCACCAATTCCACCACCTCCACCACCTCCACCTCCTCCACTTCCACCTCCTCCACCTCCACCACCTCCACCACCACCACCTCCACCACCTCCATAGCCATCAATTCAAGAATTAATTTCTGAAAAATTGCAACAATTAAGGGGCATTTCTGAAGTTTATATGAGAGTCCCTCGATTATCTTCGATGTCAAACACAATGAAAGAAATAATTAAAAATATAGAACCCCTCTCCTCGCAACATAATGCCTTTCATTCGTGGTGAGAAGACATGAGAGAATATTATGCATGTGGATTATCCTATGATGATGTGAAAGATCTTGAATAACCAAAGCCCAAATAGCCTCTTTATTTGTTAACCCTCGTGACTGGTCAACGCTAATGTTAATAAAACAAACTTTCTATAAAATGGTGCACTCATAGATTGTACAAAAATTTTGGGATCGTTGGTGTATGGTTTTTGTCCACCAACAAAAAATTTGATGTACCATTTTACTTTATAAAAAAATTATATGCTGAGTTTGTGTTAGGGCATCGTCAATTATTACTTTGACATTAGACTCCTTCTGTATAAGCAGGAGGTATGCCCTGATAGAGAAGGCCAGAGTAATACTCCCCGCCTACATGTTCCTCCTCCCTTCCTCCTCGCCACCTCCAAAGATACCATCCTTTATATTGGTGCAGATGCCGCATTATCCACGCTATTCACTCTTTGAGTGGTCTTTTGGTTTTGCATGCTTCTGTAGTAGCTCAGCCACATTCTAGTGATGTTGGTGATGGCTCGAGTGCTGCTGCATCATCCTCATCAGGCCCACATATTTGTGTACCACATACTTGCTCCATGTGCCGCCAAATATGCTTGGGTCCTCTTGTAGAGCCTGCCGAGCATCCCCTAGACACTTCTAATTATGACTTCCACGATGTGGATATTATAGATCAGACGCATGGGAGTGGAGCACACCATACAGAGTCCTCTCCTGCTAGAGAGGGGACATTGGAGTATGGATACGTAAAATTTAAGTTGTGAATTTATAACTTGCATTTGTTTTTAAAATGAATATTAATAAGAGATATAATGTAATTAATATTTATTTACATGGTCTATTTAATGCTTGATGTCCGGAGGAGGAGCTTTGAAAATGGATAGATAAGCACCTTGAGGGCCATTTCATTTGGCCCCATACGCACACGATATATATTTTGCACTTATTCATTTACATTTATTTATTGTATACTTTCTTGTCCTTTGAATTGTCATTAAAATGAAATTATATAATAACTTATATGTTTATCTTATTTTCCTCTTGTAGGAAATACCTTCTGCGAGCGAGGTGCAACCTTGTCCAAATTATGGAAGTGTAATGTTGGATAAGGGAAAGGTAATTGAACTCAAATTTGATTGAATTAAGAATTTTAAGATCTTATATTGATTATACATACATCGACATAGATTGGTAGTTTCATATGTACTTGTCATTTTTATGTGCAAGGAATTATGAGCTATACGCCCTTGTTGACAAGGGCCACAACACCCGGCAAAGATGTATTAAACCCCTTCAAGGAGAGGTGTTGAAGCAGCTCAAGGAGGTGTCTAAACACCTAAAGAAGTATGTGTTCATTTTATTTTGTGGTTTGGTGCATTTATATGTTCCTATTAATTACACCATTGTATGCTAACTTGGATCAAATTTTATGTTTCTTTTTTTTTTCACCTATATAGATTGAAATTACAAAAGATGGTTTGGTCGGTTCTTTGAGAGGGGCATATTCTAGAACTCAATTGAAGAGACAGACATTTCAAACTGCATTACACCTTTTAGAGTTCAATTATAATTTAATGTATATTGATTTCGATGTTAATTATTCAATTTTAAATTATATAGTATAACTAATCTCAATTGTGGTTTGACTTTTCTTGTGCAGCTACTGTAGGCAACGAGTGCTCCAAAGAGGCTCCATTTTGATGATCCACCAATAGTTTAGAATGAGATAGACATTTTGGCATGTAAATATTGAATAGATACCGAGATGGCATATGCCACATATTGTAAAAAAAAATTTAAGTTGGCATTGATGCCTTTTTTGTATATGGACATACACTTGATTATTGGATAATTTCATATATAGAAGTTGACAATCGAAATTTAATTGCCTCCTCATGTGCATAATTAAACTCTTTGAAATTTTAATCAAGTGAGCAATGGTTAAATATCTTGATGTACAATAGCATAAAAAGAATGGTTATATTATGTAGTTTATTCATATTGCTGATTACATTGCATCGCACATCTTTCAAACTCAAAGCATTACCCTCACATTGCATAAGTAACAACTAGATAAGCCGGGATAGATGAAAAATTCCCAATTACAATATAGTTTTACAAAGTCAACATAAGCAATTATGCAATTACTTCACATACATAACTAATAATTAAAAATTTATTCATATTATTGATTACATTGCATTACACATCTTTCAAACTCAAACCATTGCTTCACATTGCATAAACATCCACTCCAAGCACCTATCCTTGATGTACTTGCCTTTTAGCTCAGTCAAATAAATGCTAGGCACCAATTTCAGTTAGTCTTGTCAGTCTAGGTGCCTATTCTCATCCATCATGCCACTCAAAACATCATTTTAGATCCTCCAGGCACCATTTTTACCTGCTGCTCACTGCTTCATGACTGCTAGGCACACTTTCAAAAGCCTCATGTCGCTAACTCACATTCCAGTTAGGTGCATGTTTTGGCTGATGCTCTATAAAAGACCTCTCCTTCTACCACTTAACGTTGATAAAGCATAGACCTAGGCTAACACATACCTAGACTTTCAAATTAAATTAATTAACCCATGCAAAAACAAAATCACAAGAACACAAGAGCACACAAATTAGTCACTCACTATCAGGTTGAACAAGAGGAGCAAGTAAACAAACATAATTTGCAATCTTTCCTTTATTTATTTCGTTACCCCAGTTACTACTTTCAAATTTGACTAAAACATTATTCAAAATGCAGCGTATATGGTATAGTACAATGTGGCATACCCAAAGGAGAAGGGAGTAATATATAATTTAGAATATGAATTAAATGATTATGAAACAATGTTGGGTATAGTAATTAAAATATCTAATAGTAGTCTTATATTCAATACTTACTCTGTGTACTAACTATTAAGACATGTGAATGTTGTAAACATATTATACAATGATTTTGCAATTTACAAAATGTAATCAAATTTAGTTTGTCAATATAATAATTTTGCACTATTTGAACTTTCCAACATTCCTACAAATTTATCTAGAAGTTGCTTCTAATTTACAATACACTCTTGTATACATCTTATTATAAAAAATAATAAGTAGCTTGGAAGGAAAGAAAAATCCATGGTTTTTATAAGTTACTTGGTATCTTTTCTCAAGATATGCTAATTTCTTGTAATATAATAATAAGAGTACAAACAAAAAACATACAATAACTTATTGTTCTTTGAATAGAACACAAAGAACCACTTTAATTCTCTATGTGATAATTTATAATAGTAGGCTCCATTGAATAATACATGTACCCAAAAAGTATAGCTTCAACCAAAAAAATAGTTGGCGATAAACCATCATGATTTTCTTGGCTCATAGAATGTGTCCTTTGGAGGCTTTGTGGGTAATGTGCGTAAATTTCATTGGTTCAATATCCTATTTGTTATAGTTATTTTTGCATTTATAATTTTATATAGAGGGAGGGAGTTTCATCTCTTCAAGCTATATAGAGGGAGGGAGTTTCATCTCTTCAAGTTTTATCCCTTGTTTCCAATGCATAATTATTTGAAGTTACCTTGATAACATAAGGATGAAAGTGAAAATCAAAAGACATGATGAACCCTCCCAAAATGGAAGTTTATCTTTGTTTATGATTAAAAAATACTTGTATAATTCCCCCAAGAATGATACATAAAAGAAAGGGCACTTAAATTTCATGCGCTTGCATGAGCAACCTCCCAGATTTGTCTCAATTACTCTACCCAAATTGAAAACGGAGAAGGTAGTGTGGAAGTATACAAGACAAAACACAAAGGACATCACCCCTTGATTTAATTTTATATCCCCTTGAACTGTGACACTTTATATTTTTATTGTAGAGATTTTATAACCCCTTGAACGTGATCGTGTTGGGACCATCTATGAAAACCTCTCTCGGTTTTTGCTCTCGGAGGCATTTTCCAATGGTGATGACTTTTCAGATGAGGGAAAAGTTGCCAGATGCAAGCAGTGTAAAGTTGCAAAGTGGTACAAATTTCATTCTGCAACTCCTACAACCAAACGGACTGTTCCAACACGTCCGT
>VDFB02193896.1:0-34529 GCA_007258455.2 Sequoia sempervirens | reverse complement strand
CAACATTCATCCATCCATGAGGCCTTCTTTTGTTTTGTTCCATTTTACTTTCCCTATGTGGAGATATGTATATTTGTGAAGTTAGACACAAACAACATTCATCCCTATGTGCAGCTATGCAAATATGCAAAATCAGATGTAGACGAGTGATATTGCCATGCCTGCCTATGCCAAGTGATATTGATCTCCTAACTTGTGCTAAGTGATGTTTATTTCCTTTGCTCTTGTGGTGATTTCTCTATTGAAAAGTCCACCTATGGCTATATATGTGTGTTGTCTACATATAAAATTTAGATGCATATATATTTGTATAGATTTTGCTTTGTAAACATATATGTGGATTGTTTAATTGCTTCCCAACTATCGCCACTACATGGAAACCATAAATCAAATTTTTAACCTTGTGGCATTGGGCTCCTGATCGGGGAAAAGGTGGTGGATGTTTTTGATTTTTTAATTAGAAGCATTTGGCATGCTGATAGGGAAGGCCAACCTTTCCAGTTTTAAAGCCTCCAACCATTCGATCACCGGTTGGGAAAAAATATGGCGGGTTTCTTGGTGCTTGGATAGAGAAAGCTAGCGAAGTTAAATGCTAGTTGGCATCAACATTAATTGTTGTATGGTTTCCGTGAAGTGGTGATGTATTTAATAACACTTGCCATTTAAAACCTTGGAAAACATAGCGAAAGCCTGTGCAATTTTTGATAAGCCATTATTGTGTGTCATTCTCTAGGTTTCCCTGCTATCAGAGTTGTGAGCGACGGGTGATTGGAGGTTATTTTGTTTTTTTTGCATGGGGAAATGGTTACAAAAGCAATACAAAATTTTTGGTTGTGATAATTTTTTTCCCATCTTTTGTAGGTCACAACCAACATTCCTCCCTATGTGCAAATATGTATGTATGTGAGATTAGATGTAGAGAACATTCATCTATACTCCTTCCTATGTTTATTCCTTTAATAAGGTAGTTTTTTTTTTTTTTTGTGTGTCTATACTTAAAATTCTCCATAGAAATTAATTTCTACTTGCCATCACGTAGCCCTGTGTCTATTCATTGAAAATTTCCATAACATCTGACAAAAGAATGGGTACATATGTTTCAATTGATAGTTGCAGTTTTCCTGTTGGAGACCAACATCGTGCATTTATTCAAATTGCTTTTGTTAAATGAAACATGTGGTGCCTATTCTTGTGTGAAGTAATTGTTTCAGGCTTAGGATTTTAAAGTTCTTTTTTGTAAAAAAATAAAGGGGAAACAACATCCACAACATGTGTTAAATTACATGTAGCCACATATGTATCTCAACCTCATCTATGCCTTGCTATCTTAGCGTAATGGTATCATAAAATGGTTATTAATGATACCATGCGGATTTTTACATTTGGTCACTTCATCTTTGTCAAGTGTTACTATGCCTGGCTATTACATACCTTCTTGTGCTTGGATGTAGACTACCTTCCATCAGCTTATAGTTTATGTTCTTCCAAAACAACCAACCAATTGTAAGTAACACCTTCCATTTAAAACCTCATAAAACATAGTGAATGTCTATGAGGAGGGCAAGCTTTTGTGAAGGTGCAAGTGTGGTTATCAGTTGTGGAATTTATGTGAAGGTGGTTGGAGGTTATTTTGTGTTCTTTGCATGGGGCGATGGTTGTAAAAGCAATACAAAAGTGTTGGTTGTGATAATTCGTTGCCCATTTTTTGCAGGCATGAATCTTGCATATAACACTTAAAAATATAGTTTATCATTCCAAGAATTTCCCATAAAATAAACACAAGAATTAGTATGTATCAATGGTGTTTGCATCTACTATGACATACATGCATATTTGCACATAGGGGAAATATATTATCCACCACTGCAAACACTAGTGGCATCAATGTTTTGTATAACACTCAAAATACAACTTATCATTCCAAAAATGTCTCAATATGTATCAATGTTGTTTGCATTTTCTATGATATACATCCAAATCTACACATTGCATTGTTCATCACAGTGGTCAATGGTTGCATCAATGTTCTATATAACACTTAAAATACAACTTATCATTACAAGAATGTCCCAATAAAATAAACATAGGGATTAGTATGTATTAATATTCTTTGAATCTACTATGACATACATACATATCTACAAACATGGGAAATCCATTGTCTATCACTTCGATCAATCGTGGCATCACCAAGAATTTTCTATTGCTTTACCAACCATCCCCCCATGCAAAAAAACACAAAACAAGTGATTTGTATTTTTGTTCGCTCACTGCCAATAATGTCAAAGCTGAATACTTGGCCCTCACATCCTTGTTTATTGTAATGGTTCCTATCCCTTTTAGTTGTCACATGACCTTTTATTTCCCATCTTCTACCTATTGTCTACATGTAATTCCACATACATACATTTCCACACATTTTTTTTTGTGTCTATACATATCCAAGCAACAAATCCCTACAAATGCATCCAAGGCATGAAATGCTTGTATATATGCTTGGAAAACAAAATCTACACTGATATATAGGTATTTGAACTTAAATGCACCTTTTTAGTTATTATTTCTTTCAGCCTCAAAAAGGAGTGGTTTTAATGATAGGCTATATATTAAGTGTAATAAGGAACATTGATTTCACCATTCATTAGAGTGGTGGACGATGTATGTTCTTGCTTGGGGGTTTGGTGAGAGCGCTTTAGGCTCCATGACCCAATATGGTAGGGTGGAGAGTATGCCTCATTTTGTTGTGTTTCATTTTACATTTCCTATGTGCATAACTCGATTCTTCACTTGAACTGGGTTCTTTAGCAATATGCATAGATCCGCCTTTCTATTTTGCTAGATACTATAGGATACATGCCAACAATTATAGTGCACTATGAATCAGAGAAGAGGATTGTCTCCAAAAATTGTGTTCATATCCATCATCATGAAATGTTGCTATTATTTATGGTAACTATACTACTTCTCTTTTCACTCTTCATTTTCATGCATATAGAATTTTTACCATTTCTAAAGTCACTTCCTTATCATTTTTTATATGTGAGATGTAATTGTGGTCATACTGCATCACACTTGTACAGAAGGTATGCCTACATCTTCTTTATTTGATCTCTTCTATTGTAGGTGTATTACATATTTTTTTGTTATAAATTATAGAATTGTTTAAATTTTGTAATTTAGATATTGGTTACCAATGAAACATGTTCACCTCACTAAACTTCACATTTTCCTTGTGTGTAACTATATCTAAGTCAAACCATTTTATATTGCAACTACATTCTATTTATATACAAGGTATACATATCTCCAAAATGCTAAATAGCTTTATGATCACACGTTTCATATGTTGTACAACTTGCAACTACATTCTATCTATATACAAGGTGAGGGTATACATATTTTATTCCATCTCTTATTTCACAATTGCATGTCAATTTCTTAAAAATGCATAGCTTTGATTTCAACTCAAGCAAATTCTCAGGTGCCAAAGCATTGTTTTCACAATTGATCAAAGTGGTGGACAATTTATGTTTTTGCTCAGGGGTTTGTTGAGAGCCCATGAGGGTCCATGACCCAATATGGTAGGGTGGAGAGCAGGCCTTCTTTTATTGTGTTCATGCTATAATCCATTGCGTGCATAAGGTATGCCTACATTTTATTTAATTGTTTCCTTCTATTACAACTGCATTGCATATTATTTATTATAAATTATACAACTCTTTATATTTCCTGATTTAGATATTGCCTACCAATGGTCAACACATGTTCATTGCACTAAACTTCACATTATCCTTTCATTTTTGTAAAGCATACTCAAGCAAAACAATCCTCCTTCGTGGATATTTTGATGCCATTAGATCTTTTATGAAGTCAACATGTGCCAAAACATTGCTTTCACCATTGATCAAAGTGGTGGACAATTTATGTTTTTGCTCGAGGGTTTGGTGAGAGCCCATGAGGCTCCATGACCCAATATGGTAGGGTGGAGAGCGGGCCTTATTTTGTTGTCTTCATACTAAATTTTTCCACGTGCACAAGGTATGGGCCTACATTTTATTTATTTCAACCCTTCTATTATAGGTGAATTGCATATTATCTGTTATAAATTATAGAACTCTTTATATTTCCTAATTTAGATATTGTCTACTAATGACACATGTTCATTGCACTGAAATTCACATTTTGATATCATTTTTTCATAACATACTCCAACCATAATGAGGATTTTGATGAATTAATGTGTTTAAACGACCTTTGAGAATAATCATAGTGATTGCAAAATCAGTCACAATGGTCAAATAAACAATTAGATCCTCATAGGCTCTATATTAAGTGTAATAAGGAACATTGATTTCACCATTGATCAGAGTGGTGGATGATGTATGTTCTTGCTCGGGGATTTGGTGAGAGCCCATGAGGCTCCATGACCCAATATGGTAGGGTGGAGAGCAAGCCTCATTTTGTTGTGTTTCATTTTATATTTCCTATGTGCAGATCTGTATGTTTCTGACATAAGATTATCACAAGATTCATATGTTTCATAGGTTGTATATTAAGTGTAATATTAAACATTTCTTTGAGCATTGATTACATTGAGACATCAATCTCTATTTTTAAATCTTGCACCCAAAAACGTTTACATGTAATCTCTTGAGATATATTATGATTGCATGTAAAGTAAAATTCAAAAATAAAATAAAAAATATAGTTCAAATTTTTTGTACCAATCTACTTTTTCATTAACATCAATAGAATCCTATGGATGCAATTATCTATTTATTGTTATGGTTGTCGATGACTTATGTAAATATACTTATTTGACATTTTTATGTCCTATTCCAAATCAATAATATTCTAAGCTTTCAGATAATTCTATTATCTTTTTTACATAACCTACATGTATTAGTACCTTTATCTATGCCCTAGTGTCTTAGTGTAATGGTATCATAAAAGGGTTATTAATGATGCCATAAGGATTCTTAAATGTGGTCACTTGATCTCTCTTGGTATGTATCTCTCTTCTTTGAATAGGCTATAACATGTACATACATATCTACACATAGGGATAATAAGATGAAACACAACAAAATCAATGTTCCAAATAACACTTACAATATAGCTTATCATTTGCTACATGCATATGTGTAAGCATCCTCTATTCTCTCTTAGATTGCATCACTACCATTTGGACTCCCCTCCGCCTATTGGCTCATCGTTGCATGTCACTACACACAACTGCTAGTATATAATAAGTAGTATGTTTACTATAAAATTACCTTCAGACAATCTTGACAATATGGTTTTAAGGATTGAACACAAATTTCTTAGTTGTAATGGCCTTGCATTGTACATTAAGTTAAGCATTTGGTATTAAGTTCAAATCCCACCCATTACACTCTAAAAATTAGTTCATTATCTAATATGAAAAAAAAGCTATTATGCATGTTGGGAGATATTGGTTAGATATGTGGAGCCAAATATAATTAAAAGTACTAATAATGTTTAATTGGTTGTTTTTGTTTTAGAGTAAATTAAAATATTAATATTAATTTTTTTAATTAATTTTTTTAAAAATTGATTTTTTTTTTTTTTAATAATTAAAAAGAGATAGGAGTGGTTGATCTATGGTTTTTACTTTCTCTCTTTAAATTTTAATTCTTGTTTTCCATTGAAGTCTTAATTCTTGTTTTTTGAATGAAATTTTCATGAGAACAATAATTACACAATTTGATTCGTAAAACTTATCTACAATATCATGGACTATAGAAATTAAGTTATGAAATATGTTTTAGAATATGTGTAGTTTAAATGTCTTCAAATTTTAGTTTCCTTATAATGGTCAAGTGGAAGGAAACTTCTAGGTCCAAGACTTTAAATTTGAATTTGAAAAAACAAGATTATTTTCATAAAACATGTAATTGATGTAGGTTATTTGTGTAAATTATGGATCTAACCTTGGATGAGGAATTGATAAAGTGGGGATTGGGTCTCAAACCTAGTAGTGAGTGTAAATGGCATCAAGCTAGGTTCATGTTATTTTCCAACTTCCATGTGAAATACATTGTTTTATACACTAGTCATTACATAAGGGGACTGTAAGTGGGTTAGAACAAGCCTATAATGATAGGGAAAAGTGCAAGGTATGCAAGTTTTACCATTACATTTTGTTCTTGAACAATAGGGGAAATGGGGTGCTTTATGGCCTAGGTCATAGAACACCACAAGTCTCCAATTGCCACTCAAATATGTCCTAGGATCCCAAATTGGATTGACTATCAACACAAAAGTGAGTCAATTCTCAATCAAGGATGACCTAGGAGGGGGTTCTTTAAGTTTTAAGAGGTTCACCACCAAGCAAAAGCTTGGAAATGACAACTTAATATTCAACTCACAAAACCTAGTAATGCAAGCCAAATAATGAGCGTAAATGATGAAATTAAGAAACACCAAGTTAGGGTGTGTGTACTTGAGAAGTTTGGAAATATGAAGAGGATTCTAGAAATGAAAAAATTCTGCCAAAATATGCTACAAAAGAATAAGATTCCTTTACTGTTGTCTTAGTTCCATTGTTTGTTTTCCAGGGTAGATGTAGAATCTTCGGATGTTGGAACAAAATCCAAAAGAATCTCTGCAAAATTCGACTTGGAGGACTAAGATGACCTTACTGCTAACTTAGTCCCGGTTTGAATTTATCAAATCTCTAAATGTGATCTTGAGGTTCAATGTTTGCACTTCCTTCTTCTCCAATCTCAGGTTCTGAAACTTCCAGCTCTAGCCTGCTGGTGAGTTTCCATGAAGATGACAACTTGGTAAAGAAACTTTGCAGTTCAAATGATCTTCAAGTATTCAACCTAAATCTACAAATAGAAACATGCACGAGAGGAAAAACTTGTTGATTGTTAGTAAATGGGGGTTTGCCTTGGTCAAACCCCTTGTTGGTAATTAAACCTTGGAATGAAATAGAATAATGAAGGGAAATGACGAATGAACAACATGCAATGTTACAACTCACCAAACCCTTGTTATGAAATCTACAAAATTGTGTGAAATGACTTGTTGGAATGTTGATCTTGAATCAAAGGAATGCTTGATAGATCTTGGCTTGAATTTCTTACTTGAATCAAAACCCTACATCACAAATGTTAGCTCAAAAATACACATGATTCAAGAATATCCTTGATATGATGTTTGAATCTTGATGATGACTCCAAATGCTTGATGAATTTCTCTTGAATGCTCTTGTGAACTCAATTATTCTATTAGGAATGCTCTCACAAAAGTCTTTTATGAAAATAAATGAAGGAATCTTATATTTATACTTATCTATGCTTAATGTCCCAAAATTACACCACACCAAGTTGACATATGAATTCATTAATTAAAGGAGGCTAAATCCTACCAAGATTTGAAATGAAATCTTGAAAATACCCTAAGGGGGACTAAGACGCCCTAGGTGGTGTCTTAGTCCTGAGGCATGAAACCTTGGGCACAAACTCCAAAAAGGGGCCCATTTTAAGGCACATTTAAAAAGAGGGTCCCAAGACCTTTGGAGGAAAAAGATGCCCTAGGTTCAACATCTTAGTCCTAGTCCAAAAATTAGGGACACATCCAGAATTATTAAATTATCATTTCCCCTTTGAAGTATGTCAGGATTAGCCATAAATAGATACCATTTATTAGGCTTGTAGATGCAAAATAGCACCAATTAAGACATAAATGAGGATAAACAAAGCAAGGTGGGCCCAAAAAAGTGTGAAAATGCAAGGGTATGCATTTTGCTAAACTACATTTAGCCTCACTTTAGTGAGAAGATGAACTTGCTTCAAACTCACACTAAAGTAGCCAACCACACAATCAAGAGGGGTTCAAATGTACAAATTCTAGTAAGATAGGATGAAAATAATCAAGAGGTGGCCAAGCCCCTAAGATCAAGATCCTATGACAAACCAACATAGGCACAAAGGAACACACTTGTAGATGATATATGAAGCCATAACGAGATCTCAAACATACACCATCGAAGATAGAAAAAGAAAGAAAAATAAAAGGAAAAATAAAAATTCAACTGATCAAGCCTCGACTGGCCATCCAATGCACTGTAGACCGGGTCTAAGTTAATTTTCCAAAAAGGGTTTACAAGTGGAACAATTTTTTCACTATGCAAACAAAACACACACTCACAAGGGCTAGTGAAGCTAGTTGTTCACTAGGTGAGCCCCAAGAGGTCTATATTAAAGTCATACCCCCGTGACTATGATAAGGGCAAAGAGAAAATGCATGCTCACAAGGGCTAGTGAAGCTAGTTGTTCACTAGGTGAGCTCCAAGAGGTCCATATCAAATCCATACCCCGATGAATAATATGATAAGGAAAAAAGAAAGAAAATGCATGCTCACAAGGGCTAGTGAAGCTAGTTGTTCACTAGGTGAGCCCTGAGGGACCATATCAAAACCATACCTCCATGAATTTAATAAGGCACAAAAAGAAAATGCACACAATAGGAAAGTGATATGTTCAATGGGATTTTACTTAGTTCATGTGAGGTCTTAAAATATTAGGGGAAATCATTCCTAATGTGTCCAAGAGAGGACTCATCAAAGGATAAAAGATTCATAACTTAGGGAATGTAGTGTGTCACATCACCACTAAGAGGTATGTAATATGCTGAGATAGATCAAGCTCTTGAAGGAAATTACTCCCAATGTCACCACAAAGAGGAAAAAACATTGCATGAAGTAAGAAAATAACATCAAGGAACATGGAGAAATGCCAATGAAATAATGCCAAAATAATGCAAATGTATGCCCCCACTTTAAAGAAATTGTGAAATACCATGTTGTGAGAAATTACTTTAAAGTAGACAAAACATGAAAAAGAAAAGAGGAAAAGAGGGTTGCCTCCAGAAACACATAAGGGATCTATGGATTCGAGGTCAATATCTATCTTTGCTGCAATGATATTAGAGAGCTCAGAACTGTCATCATTCCCAAAATACACATAGAATTGGAAGAATGACACAAAGAGAGTGAAAGAAAAATGAAAAAACTTTTGGGTCAAAATGGAAGAGACATAGGGTGTCTCGATGCCTTGTGTCATCCCCAAAAGGAAAACACAAGACAAAAATGAAAGGAAAAGTAAAGATAATGAAAAATATTTTGGGTCAACATGGAAGAGACATAGGGTGTCTTGATGCCTTGTGTCATCGCCAAAAGGAAAAAAGAAGAAAAAAATGTAAATGAAAATGAAAGGTAAAGACCAAAGAAAAAGGAGAAAAGCTTATGACATATAGAAGAATGAAGGTACAAATAGAGGAATGCACATAGAGAGGAAACACCAAACAAAACATCACGGGGGATCACTTACACACACAATCACACAAAATAAAATGAAAATGCAAAAGACTAGTAAGACTTAGGTGAGTCAACCTAAAGTAGGTCATCCGCCTCCCAATCTCATTTTGTATAAGTGGAAGGTAGATAATGAGCCTAAGGGACAATGGAAAATGTATTACTAGGACAAGGCTATCTGCTTCTTGCCCCCACTAAGTGCAAGAAAAGAATGATTCAAAGTAGGTGATGTGAAAGATCATGTAATAGTGAGAATGGAGTATTCTACAACTATTACATGACAAGAAGGTAGAAGGAGATGTTATTTGATCATTGGATAACAATTATCTTTATCGAAGTCATATTTACTTAATATAATCTTGAATGCACGACACTCATCAATACTATGTCCAAGAGTTTTGTGGTATCGACAATCTAGAACATTTGCATCTTTAGGATATAGTATGAGTTTGTATTTCATTGGTGGAAATAGTATAAGTCCTTGGTTGAGAAGGATTTGTAATTTTCTTTCACTTTCAGGTGGCGAATGAGGGGGTTGTAGCTTTTATAATTTTTAAGGTCTTTTGTGTTTACTAGGTTCACCAACTTCTCAAATTTAACATGGAGGAGGAGGATCTAAGCTAATCCTATTATCTTGGTCATTGTTATGAGTTATTGGTTGTTCTTTAGGAAGAAGGACATTCATATATCGAGAGGAGAATCTAAGATTACCGTACCATCGCTACGAAGCCTTAGGTATTCTCTAGGAGGTATTATGTGGTGAGGGGTATCTTGATATCCTAACCCTTTTGTGTTTTCATTAGTTGATATTTGCTCTAGGACTTGATGAATGTTATGTTCACTTGTTGTATCACATCCTTGTTTACTCAAGATTTTGAATCCTTTTCCATATGTTTCTTCTAGATTGATCAGAGTGTATGTTAATTTGTTATCATAAAATGGTTGAGTGTTTACTTGTTTAGAGGAACTAGGTTCACCTATTGTAGGGAATTGAGGTTCAACTTTTGCTTCGGTTTTGGGATGTAAGTAACCAAAAATCTCAAGAGGTGGTATTGTAGGGGGTTTGGTTGTGTCATGGATGGATAAAAGGATGCATTAGCTTCAAGTTTACATTAAGACAATAATTTAGGAACTTATTCATGTTGTCATCATCTTCTCCAATGATGTCAACATCACGAGGAGGACATACATTAGGAGTTGAAGGAGCATGAATGGGTTCAATTTTGTTAGGTTCATGTCTGAAAACATAGCATGACACATCTACCAAAGATTTCAAGGACATACAAAGCTTTCCAAAGCACACCTCCATGATGAAAGATTGAACAAATACACTTGAAATGAAAGAAGTTGAAATAACAAAAATTCTACAAACTATAACAGAAAACTAAAAGCAACAAACAAAAGCACATAAAAGCAATTTCAAATCCTAAAAACTAGAAAGTCAAATTCAACATGGACTAAGATGCTAGTAAGGGTGTATTGGTCCTATTGATAGAATTCTAAGGTAACTCCAAAAATTGGAATACGAAGAAAATAGCATAGACATGGTTCTAAGCCAAAAACCCAAAGAAGGAATAAGATGCTAGTAAGGGCGTTTTAGTCCCAATAAAGGTTTTTTTAGAAAAACAACCAAATATGGATTGTTTATAGTGTTCCCAAGTTTCCTATCTAGAGACCTGATGTTTAGAAATAGAAAAGTGTGCAAATGAATGGAAGAAAAAGTAACTAATGGAAAATAATTGGATGCAAAGTTGAATGCAATAACAATTTTCTAAATGCAATTAGAGTGATTGACAAAGTAGCTTTTAGTTTTTCAATGAGATAAGATGATGCAAGAAACAAAAAATGCAACGTATATGCACTTTCACTAATGCAAATGTAAAAAACCCTATGTACACTTTCACTAATGCAAATGTAAGAAACCCTAGATGCACTTTCACTAATGCAAGATGCAATGCAAGAATGAATGCAACCTAAATCTAGGACCTTAATGAACTCCAAATCAGAAAAATGAATGAATGTTCAAAAATGTCGGGTTCACCAAAATTAGCAATGGGGGAAATGGGGTGCTTTATATGGCCTAGGTCATAGAACACCACAATTCTCCAATTGCCACTCAAATATGTCCTAGGATCCCAAATTGGATTGACTATCAACACAAAGGTGAGTCAATCCTCAATTAAGGAAGACCTAGGAGGGGGTTCTTTAAGCTTTAAGGGGCTCAACACCAAGCAAAATCTTGGAAAAGAAAACTTAACATTCAACTCACAAAAACTAGTAATGCAAGCCAAATAATGAGTGCAAATGATGAAATTAAGCAACACCAAATTAGGGTACATGTATACCTGGGAAGTCTAGAAATGTGATGCGGATTCTTGAAATGCAAAAATGTTGCCAAAATATGCTAGGGAGGACTAAGGTGCCTTTACTATTGTCTTAGTCTTGTTGCTATTTTTGGGGCAAATGCAAAATATTTGAATGTCTAAATAGAATCCAAAAGAATCTTTGCAAAATTCCACTTGGAGTACTAAGACCCCCTTGCTGCTGACTTAGTCCTGGTTTGAATTTCTGAAATCTTTGAATGCGATTCTAAGGTTCAATGTCTACACTTCCTTCTTCTATGATCTCAGGTTCTCAAACTTCCAGATCTAGCTTGCAGGTGAGTTTTCGTGAAGATGGCAACTTGGCAATGCAAATTTACAAATTTACAAATTTACACTTCAAATGATCTTCAAGTCTTCAACCTAAATCTATAAACACAAACATGCAAGAAAGGAAAAACTTGTTGATTGTTAGTAAATGGGGGTTTGCCTTGGTCAAAACCCTTGTTGGTAATTAAACCTTGGAATGAAATAGAATAATGAAGGGAAATGATGAATGGACAACATGCAATGTTACAACTCACCAAAACCTTGTTATGAAATCTACAAGCTTGTGTGAAATGGCTAGTTGGAATGTTGACCTTGAATCAAAGGAATGCTTGATAGATCTTGACTTGAATTGTTACTTGAATCAAAACCCTACATCACAAATTTTATCTCTAAAACACACACAATGCAAGAATATCCATGATATGATGCTTGAATCTTGATGATGGATCCAAATGGTTGATGAATTTCTCTTTAATGCTCTTGTGAACTCAATTATGCTGTTAGGAATGCTCTCACAAAAGCCTTGTATGAAAATGAATGAAGGAACCTTGTATATATACTTACCTATGCTTAATATCTCAAAATTACACCACACCAAGCCGACATATGAATTCATTAATTAAAGGAGGCTAAATCTTGCAAAGATTTGAAATTAAATCTCGAAAATACCCTAAGCAAGACTAAGATGCCCTAGGTGGCGTGATCTTAGTCCCAAGGCATAAAACCTAGGGGCCCATTTTAATGCACATTTTAAAAGAGGGTCCCAAGACCTTTGGAGGAAAAATACACCCTAGGTGGCATCTTAGTCCTAGTCCAAAAATCATGGACACATAGCTAGAATCATTAAATTATAGTTTCCCCTTTGAAGTATGTTGGGATTATCCAAAGAAAGATACAATTTATTAGGCTTGTGGATGAAAAATAGGACCAATTAAGACATAAATGAGGATAAACAAAGCAAGGTGGGCCCAAACAAGTGTGAAAATGCAAGGGTATGCATTTTCCTACACTACAGTTCCCACTTCGAATTATATGTGAATTGTCATTAGAATGTATTTCAAAGTAATATCAAATTATGAAAGTAAGTTTATCCATAGCTTATCATAAAATGGATACAAATATAAATGTCACTTCTTAGTATGTTATACCCTAGAATGAGTGCTCTGTTTGAAGTTTTGCAAGCACACAATAAAAAATCACTAAGTAGCATTTGTTAAGCATTATAAAAATAAACATAAACATAATTGTCACACTACAAAGAGGTAGTTGACATAATATAACTTTATATCATTAGAAGTAGGGTATTGCTAAGGGTCTATTAAAGGATATTGCTTGGGTATGTGGAGGATCATGATGGGCCAAAAAGTGGTGATATGATGGGTATGTGTAGGGTATGTAGTTGTGAATTTTTTAACAAAAAAAGTAGGTAGGAAATAGAAAAGAGTTTTAAAGGGAGGAATTCTTAGATTTCATGTATAAATTCATAACACAATTTGAGATTTATTGAAATAATTATTATCCTTTCTATTTGGATACAATTAAAGTCGTCCTAATTGATAGGTGATTGAGAAAGAAAAATTTCAGCTTTTTCAAGTGATACCTCACATTTTTTGAATCAGGAAACATCACGTCACATTCTAGCACTCTGCATACTAAGGATTAAAAAAAAAAAAAAAATTCATGAGTTTGACAAGTTAAGATTGAATTAGGAGACATATGAGTTTATATTTTTGGAAAGAGTTATTAATAAAAAGAATCATAATTAATTCATTTACACTTAGAAGAAAAAATTACAAATAAAATATGGATACATTCAGGACCTTGAGTCATCTACTTATATGTAAAATGCCCTCCAAAAAATATTATCATTTTATTTGTGGTTAGGATTGAATTGAGACCAGGACACTTACTTCTTATTTTTTTTCCTTTGAAATTTAGGAGTACTACTACATTGAAATTTCAAATTTTCCTCAAATAGATTTTAAAAATAAAACTAGGGCCTATTAGTTTGAAACTACATTCAATTTCTACATATTCTATTCTTACATATTTTTGAAATAATATAGATAACTTATTCAATTTTTTACATCAAGTTGCCTAAATCTGATTTTTCTAATTTTTTTGCCACTTAAGGGCCTCTTTTTTCCATGATGATCCTACACATACCTGCTTATAACAATTGATATGCTACTTCTTGTGGTATTTGTACTCATTGTGACAATAGGTGTCATTATAAAAATATTCATGAAATCATTTTAGTGATAACGTGTGCCCCCTCCAATTAGCCAAGTATTAATAAAATGTAATTTATTTGGAGTCCAATCTAAAATATATATCAAATGATGCAACCATGTAATTGTATTAAGTTGGAATGCAAATATATCATCATACATGACAAGTATATAAATGGTCATGCATGCTAGATAAGGATCATGTAAGAACAACCAAGAGGGAATGTTAGCATAAAAAGTATTATGATAAAGTATAATCATCATAATACATGTTAGCATAAGGTTTAATAATTATTAGATGTGGAATCCATAAGAGATAATCTAGTAAGCATTGTATATGATCTCAATATCAATGCTAATATCAAAATTAGTAATAAATCTATTGAATGCATGTACACAAATAAGATTTTGAATAAAGATATGTCTCTTATTAGTGGTTTCACAAAAGGACAAGCCCCTTGGCATAATAACAATTATGCCAATGCATACTATTAATTATTTATTTCTAAGGTCTTCCATCAATGACCTTGTTAAATGAAAGGTGCATGTGCTATATATGGAAGACATAATAAATGGTCCCAACCAATTGGGCCCAAATTTAGCTCATAATTTTTCTTTTGTATTTACATTTTAGAGTTATTTGAAAGGAATAAATCCCCAGTCGTAAAATCTCTTGAAATGATACATCTATTAAATATGTCTCTTTCAAATATTTTTGATATGGTTAGGATTATGTTTGCACATTCAAACACAATATTCATCAACTATTTCAATTCCTTGCAACATTTTCTATCTATATGCAATATCATTGAAAGAATGCCACAAAATGACACCTACAATGAGGAGAATTCTAACTTGATAAGTATAGTGACTTTAGCACCATATACTTTAAATGAATAAGGATTGTGTGTAGTAGGGCTAAGAATGCTAGTGTAATGAACCCATACAATGGGTATAAGTTGTGTATTCCAGTTAATACCATAATTATCTACTATTTTTCTCAAGGTTTTCTCTGACCTATTTTATTTATAACTTATACTTGTCAATTACATTTGAAAGGAGATTACAACTATAAAATCACTTAGTATCAAAACTAAAAAATAATATATGATAGCAAAGGTTACAAATATGAAAATACATTCTACTTAATGGTATAAGGAAATCGTACAAATTAATAGAACTGTATACAAATTTCAAAATGGTAACAACATGTAAAACATTAGTTAGAAATGAACAAGAATAAAAGAAGAATGAGAGAAAGAATAGAAAACCACACAAGAGTGAAATTGATATGCCATAAGAAAAACTAGGAGAATCCCAAACTCCAAAGGATTGAAATAATGTATTAGGAGGGTGATCCCACAATACTGGTTTACAATTTCTGAGAGATGCCGAGTTTTGCTGAAATCACATATTTTAAAAAATATAACAATTTAAGCCTTGAAAAGTTCCATTTAAAGAATTCCAATTGAAGAGGGTTTGATTGAACCACCTTAGATCAAACCCCCTTGGATAGAATCCTGCTAGTCCTAAACTCCCCTTACCTATAAGCAGTGCAGTTGCACCTATCAAAATGCTAATAAAAAAACCACTTTTTGATTTACCTTTGGGATCAAATGAATTCCATTTAAATTTATTTTTCAAATGTATGAAGTCCCTAATTATAAGCTTCCAAAAGGTATAATTTTAAATAAATTTAATTTAATTATTATATTTATTTTTTATTTCTTGTGAATGTAGGTTTTTCATCGAAAATCAAACTCTCTATTCTCCACACGTGGAAAAATATCAGATTATAAAAAAAAAATTAAAAAATATCAATGCACTAGATATTGAAGTTATTGATCCAACAAAAAATAAAATTGAATTTGAATACATACAAAAAAAGTCATGTTGTATACAGTTTGCCTATGTTTGAATTGTAATTAGTTTGACTTTGAAACTCGCTTAAGGAAAAAATATTCAATAAAACATTATGAAACTAAATTAAAGTGCTAGATATTGTAGTTACAAATCTAAATTAAAAAAAAAGAATTTTATCCTTCATGTGGAAAAAATTTATGTTGTATATGGTGAGCATCACTCCTTAAAAATGGTGTTTACTGAAAAAAGCTAGCTTTTGAAGGAGATGGAAAAAGAAGTGCAATTTGATTCCAAAATTTTTGAAAAAAATATATTTATAATCTATAGACAAAATGTCACAAATCACTGGTTTGCATCATCTTGAAATTCCTCACGGTTTAGCTGCTATAGGTGCCCGAAAGTGAAGATTTAGTTAGAAAAAATTAGTTCAATGTCAAGTTGGGCCAAAAATTGTAAACTGGTATTGTGGGATCACCCAGGAGTAACAATATTAGTTACAATACACTTCAATGTCAAAGATTCATTGAGCTAAACACTCTATAATTTGAAGAAATTACATATGGTAGTATAAAAATATAAAATAGGACATATGATCTGTTAGAGTAATAGGTTAATTTCTTAATTAATTAGTTAATCCTGATTAATTAATTAGGCCCCCTTTGCTTTATTCACTTAAGCTAAACTTAGGAATTTATTTTTACATTATTAAACTGGGTTAAATGTTGTCTCATTGCATAGGATTGTGGCACTTGTCATAGGATAATTTAATACTTGTACTGTAGAAAAAAGGCAACTTGCTTGATTTGGGGAATAATTCATGATAAATTGGACTTAAGGTGTTGTCAGGTGTTTTACACATCCACACTAGGTACTGGACCCTTTCAAATGCATTTAATGACATCTTGTAAAGGTGTTGTAAAGGACTTTCACACTTTTCTAGACTTAATGAAACCATTTCTCCCTAATTCAACATTATAAAATATGTTTAATGACATTATCACATCAATCTAGAAGGCTTGTGAATTAAACTTAATGTTAAACTAGTGTTGTAATGTGTCTTGCACATTCACATTGGTTCTTGTGCCTTCCTAGGCTATGTGGACCTCATTTTAGTGTTGTAAAGTGTATTTAATCACACTTTCACATTGAATTTTGTGTCCCAAGCCCTAATTGACCTTTAAATCATACACATCTTAATTTGAGTGAACCACATTGATTTTTCATGAGGTTTATCTCTCTCCTTTTAGGTGAAACATCCTAAGACTGCATGAGTAGCCTATAAGCCTCATGTCCAAAAATCTATGGTTCAATACTCTCTTAGGGTTTCTATCTCCTTTTCATAAGTATTGATCTCTCACTATAATTATTCATTTAGGTTATTTTTCATCAATACATTCTCTACAAGTGTTGAGCACTATTGTGCCTTTTATCTTCTCTTTTGTGATAGTTAATTTCTTGCAAGTAATTTTTGGTTACTATAGAGTTGATTTTGCAACTTCAACATGGTATCAGAGCTCCAAATTCGTAGATTTTTGTTTAAAATTTGAGGGATCCAACCTTGAGAAAAAAATTAGTGCATCCTAGAAAACCTAAAGATCAACTATCATTTAGAAAAAATAGAGCAAAAAAATTTTTAAGGCAATTTTTTTGAGGGCACATAAATCGAGGTGAAAATTTGTGTGCAACTATATTGATTTGTACAGCTGTACACCATTGTACGTTGTATTTTGTATAGGCTACCATTAATGTATAGGCACCTAGCTTAAGAAAAATGTAGGGTATTTTATAAAAAAATCCAATGAAATTAATTGTGACGATGAGTTTTTTAAAAACTAATAAGGTTTTAATTTTTTACGTCAACATCAAGAGGGGAATATTCTCTATGTAGTGTAGAAATATTTATACCTTTACCATTTCACACTTGTTTGGGACCTCCATGTTAAATCATGGATTCTTTAAGCTTTATTTTATCCTATTTTGCATCCACAAGCCTTATTTAATGCATTTTTTTCAAGATAATCCTGACACTTATCAAATGAAAAATCATGATTTAATGATTTTGGGTTATGTGTCCTAGATTTAGTGATCTAGGATTCATATGCCACCTTGGGCGTATGGGTCCCACCTAAGTCTCGGGGCCTAATCTTGAATATTGCATTGTACTTAACTTTTCTTGAATTTTGTGTCCCAAGCCTAGGTTATTGGGACTCATACGCCCTAACTAGTGTATGAGCCCCACTTTATCTTGGACCTATTTTGAATTCAATTCTTGGCAGAGTTTTATTCTCCTAGATCTGATGTTAGCTTGTAGTGTTGTAATTTCAATTTTTTTGGCATAAACATGTATAAATACAAGATTATTTCATTCATTTTTACCCTAGCAAGTTTACAAGCCATCTAGAAATTCAAGTTATCATTAAAGTATTTTCAAAAAAGCATTAAAAAGATGATTATCAAGCATTTGGAGCAACATTCCACATTCAAGCATCATGTCAAAGTCTTCATGCATCACGTGTGTTTTTGAGCTAACATATGTGATGCAGGTTTCATGATTCAAGCAAGCATTCAAAGACATCATCTCATATCAAGAACAAGAGTCAAGATCCATATTCATGCTATCCATTTCACACAAGATTGTTGCCTCTAATTCAAGGGTTTGGTGAGTTACAACATTGCATACTGTTCATTCATCATTCCTTCATTCTATTTCATTTTATTTCAAGGTTTAATTACCAAAATGAGGTTTGACCAAGGAAAACCTTTATCCACTAAAAAATCAACATTTTTCTCTCTCTACATGTGGGTATGTGCAGGATCATGATTTGCCAAAAAGTGGCAATATGATGGGTATGTGGCTGATGACTATTTTTTTAAAATTGATGAAGCGAAAAGGATTTTTAAAGGAAATTCTCAACTTTCCACTTATATAAATTATTGCTTTACTTTGAATTTAATAAGTAATTATTATTCATTTTCCATTCAAATTATGACTAAAGTTTGATTGATAGGCTGATTGAAAAACATCTATAGCTTTCAAAAGTATCACATTTTTTGAATCAAAACATGCCTCACATTCTATACTTTGCATGCTATAGGATTAAAAAAAAAAAATTGAATTTCATGAAGTTTTGACCAAGTTAAGGTGGTCGACATACAAATTTTATATTTTTTAAAAAGTTGTAATAAAAAATTCATAATTAATTATTTACTTGGAAAAAAATTACAAAAAATATGTATCACATGGGCATGAGTCCTCTACTTATATCTAAAATCTTATAAAAAATATTATCATTTTATTGTGGTTGGGGTGGTAGACACCTACTTCTTATTTTTCCCCTAAAATTTAAGTACCACTACATTGAAATTTCAATTTTCACCAAATATATTTTTTGTTTTTTTTTTTAAAAAACATATTAGTTTAGAAAATACATTCAATTTGATACATATTCTATTCTTACATATTTTTTAAATAATATAGATAACTTATTCAAATTTTTACTTCAAGTTGCCTAACTCTGATTTTTCTGAATTTTTTGCCACTTAAGGGCCTATTTTTTCCATGATGATCTTGCACATACCCATGTGTGATTGCAGATCTAGGTGGCTTAGATCTTGAAGATACTTTGGAGACAAAGTGGCAAGATTGAATAAATTTTTCATAATTATCAAGAAGTTGTCATCTTCGTGGAAAGTCACCTATAGGCCATAATTCAAACTTTCAAACCTAGAGATCAAACAAGAGAGAAGCTACGAAAGATCACAAAAGGATACCGGAGTTTCAAAAAAACCCTAATACTGGGACTAAATCACCACCTTGGGCGTATGAGTCCCAATATACCACTTTTCAACAATTTCCTGTAGATCCTAGTTTATCAATTATAGATTCCAAATTCTGCCCAAAAACCCTAGATTGGGACTACATTGTCTAGTATGGCGTATGAGTCCCAGTGCACATCAACAATATAATTTTAGGGTTTCAAACCTTGTTTTGACTACATCATTCTTCTAGGTACCTTTCTGTTTCATTCACTTTCATCAATCAAATTTCATTTTCTTAATTTTCTAGGTCATATAGCTACATTTGCATATTGCATTCATTTCCTTCTTTCTAAGCATTTTCTTAGTGGTGAACCCCCTATTTAATCACACCTAAGGAAACCATCCTAATCCTAGTCCATTCCTTAACCAAGTCAATTGGTTGAGGGATCATGGTTTCCTTTAATGAACTAAGAGTAAAATAGGAGAACCCCTAATTGTTCCATCTCCCAAAAGGTGGAACCCCTATTTCCTTCTGTTCATTTTGGTGAATTTAACCTTTGGACACCTTATTTCTAATTTGGAGAGCATCATAGTCCTAGATATAGCTTACATTAACTTTTCATTAGATCTTGCATAATTAGTTAATTTGAATTTAGGGCTTCTAAATCTTGCATTAGTGAAAAGTGCATATAGGTTGCATTTTTGCATCTTAAATCATTCAATTTCACTAATTTTTTGTAATTTCAATTAGTCAAGACAACATACAAACTAGAAACCTTAAACACAACTCAGAATTTCCTTAATTTAGTGCAAAAACCCTAATTTGGGACTCATTCACCCTCTAGGCAGTTTTTCTTGATTTCTGAGAATTCTATGTTGACTATTTTTTAGCATTTAACCTTTTAAAAACCCTAACTAGGACTCATTCACCCCTTTGGACGATTTATTCTCGTATCAGACCCAAATCTGCAATTTACAGTGTTAAAAACTTCATTTCTGTGTTTTTGTTTACTGTTGTTAGATATCTATTTTAGTTTGCTAATATTTTGTTTCATTCATTTGATTTGATCTAGCTTAAATTACATATCTCTCTTTATCATGTTAGCATGTTTCCTTTTAAGAGATGCAATTTTGATATGGTTAAGAATGAATTACATAAGTATAACATCCCCTCTTATGAGTTCAATTTAGAGTACAACAATGAGGTCATCAAGAAACGTGTTAGTCATCCTTATAGGTTATCTTTCCTAGTTATAAAAAACATCTTAGAGCAAGAGAATCAAACCATTGACACAATCCTTAATATTACCTTACCTATTTCAAACCCCATTATCTCTCCCATTTGTGAGGATGTTATGATACAAAAGGATACACACATAGATAATCATGAAAACCATAATTGTTCTTCTCCCGATACCTCTCCTATCAGTGACAAAGGTGTCTTGATGAAAGAAGATACAATCATTAACAATCATGAAAGTCTTGTTTGTCTCTCTACTCCTCCCCCTTGGGAAGATATTATGAAACAAGAAGATGAAATTATTACTTTACCTAGTGTCCATTCATCTCCCAACACCTCCCCTACTTGTGAGAATGCTTTAGTGAAAGAGGATACAATCATGGACAATCATGAAAATCACATTTATGGGGAGGATATGCTAGTGTTAAGAGTTCCAATGATTAAGAGCTATTAAAATCCTACCTCTCCTACTTGGGAAGATGTCATAGGACATGGGGATGTAATTATAGACAACCATGACAATCAAATTTTTCCTTCTCTTAATATCTCTTCTAGATACGAAGAAGATAATTTGGTGTTAGAAGATACACTTATTGAAAATCATGAGAATCTTGTTTCTCCCTTTCCTAATGCCCCTACCATTTGGGAAGACCTATTTGAATGAAAAATTCCAATCATTGGAACATGTGAAAATCATAGTTATTCTTCTCTTGATGCCTCCCTTATTTGTGATGAAGCTACTTTACAAAATCTAATCATGGAATGCGATAAACCTCTTGTTTGTTACTTTCCTAAAAGCTATCCTACTAGGGTAGATATTATGGCACAAGAGAATGAGACCTTAGAGAAAAAGGATGAAATTATGGACAATAATCAAATTTGTCCCTCTCATAATATCTCTCCTATTGGTGAAGAAGATATTGTGGTGTTAGAAGATCCAATCGATGAGAATCATGAGAATCTTAGGAAAAACATTATTGAACAAGAGAATGCCATCATTGATAAGCAAGAAAATCTAACCATCGGTAGCTCCCTTACTCAAGTGATGAAGTTATTTTAGAAGAACCAACCTTTGAATGTCATGAAAATCTAGTTTGTAGCTCTCCTAAAAGATCTCCTACTAGGGAAGGTATCATGGTGCAAGAAAATGCCAACATTGACACATTTCTTTCAAACAATAGTAATATGGCTTCCTTAGATGAAGATGATGAAGTGAAATTAGACTCCTCTTCACTAAGAGATCATGAAAATAAGGATAATTCTTTTGAGGTTATGCACATTGGATGTCCCTTGACACCAACCACACATGTAAAACCCGTACAAGAAAAAGGAAAAGAAAAGCATATTGAAGAAGCCACAAAGTTATTTGAAGATACTTGAGAAACCTTTGATTTCATACCTACATTCATAGGAGAATACAAGATCATAATAAAAGAGTCTAAAAAGGGAAAACAAAAAGTAGTAATGTTAATACAAAATTTAAAAGCATCCACTTCAACCACTTTAGAAGAAAAGACAACATACATGACAAACTCTAATGAAGCTGATTATGAACAACTACTGAATCTGAAAGAAATAAAAAGCCTTTATTGAAGAGGTTATGAATTTATGAGACAACTTGGGTATAGTGGAAAAGGATGTGGTACTAGAGAACAAGGTATTTGTGTCCCTGTAGAGCTTAAAACACAAGAAATGACTAATTATCTTGGTTATTTTCCCTCGAAAGAAATAAACAAGCCTTCATTCATTGTTAACACTATTACAAAAGATTCAAGCATTGACTTACATATCATTTAGAGTTGTTTACTTGCATTAGTTTGCATCTCATTTAGGGTTTTAGGTTTACATTTTTGCATTCTTTAAAATATAGAAAATTCAAAATCTCAATCATTTTGCATAGTGTTTACATAACATTGCATGATCAGTCATTTACATCAAGAAATTGAATCGAAATTGTATCTAAAATTAGGTCTTTTTGCTTGTCATTTAACATCATTTTACACTTGGATTGTTGGCATGAAACAACTAAATAAAAGATACCTTCTCTCTTTAAATTTTAATTTCTATTATAAGTTTGAAATTCATTTTATTATATAAATTATATAACAAAAACCCCAAATAGAATTATTATATAATAATTAATGTTTTAATAAGATAAATAATTATAAATGAAATTTATTCTAATAAATTTTTAATTATTATTGTAATTTCATAAAAAGACGAATAATAAAAATAAATTTCAAATTTAAATTTAAAATAAAATAAACTCAATGGAAAGTCAAAATATATCAAAATTCAAATATTAATAAATATTATAATTTTTAAAAATTAATAACAAATAATAAACTTAACAAGTTAAAAAGTGGTTAAATATAAAAGTAAAACTTTTTTTTTTTAATTTATTAGAATTGAAATTTTAATAAAATATGTACCTAAAAATAATTAATATATTATAAACAATATTAACATAGACTCAATATTAACAAATAAAAATATATATACAATATTAACATAAACTCAATATTAACAAATAAAAATATATATAGTATTATTAAATAAATTAAATTTTAAAAAGTAAAATTATACTTCAAATAAAATATTAAAAATAAAAATAATCTGTATTAAAATTGCTAGAAATAAAATTCTAATTTTTATATTAAAATTACAAACTATTCAAAAAGAAAAAGTCAATTCATAATTATTGATTTATTATTAGTATTATTTTCAAAAATATATAAAATATATATATATATATATATATATATATATAAATAAATAAATTAAATTTTAGAAAGTAAAATTGTACTTCAAATAAAATATTAAAAATAAAAATAAGCTATATTAAAATTGTTAAAAATAAAATTCTAATTTTTATATTAAAATTACAAACTATTCAAAAATAAAAAGTAAATTCATAATTATTGATTTATTATTATTATTATTTTCAAAAATATATATAAAAACTTATTATTTATCTAAAAATCTAAGTTTAAAAGTTTAAAAGTAAAAGAAAAAACCTTGTTTTCTTGATTAAAGCAGGACGTTCAATAAGGAACACCTACGTGTAATTAATTTATAATCTTTTTAAAATAGAATATAATTGTTTTTTACTTTTAGAATATTTTTAAAAGATTATTTTCTAATTGCAACACTAAATTTAAGATTTTTAATTTATTAGTATTAGTTATTAATTTTACATTATTTTTTTAATATGTAGAGAGAAGATTTTCATTTTTTTCAAGATACATCTCTCTTGTGACTTGGTCATTGTTGAATATGTATCTATAATGATATGCACTTTGGATTTATATTGTTTGTATATTTAGTTATTATCTTTAAATTTATTTGTTTGATAAAATTTCAAAATTTAATCTTTTGGAGAAGATTTTATCCTTTTACAAACTAGCATACATATATTAAATATTAATATATGTAAAATACGCCTAATATTTAGTTATTATCTTTAAATATTAAGATTTTATCCTTGCATCATTTTTTCTCTAATCAAAACTCTAATCCTAACCCTAATTGAATGCTATTTTAAATTGTAACCATTTTTTTTGCTTTAGATTATGCTTCATATTTATCTTCCCAAAAATAATATTAAAATATATTTAGAATAATATTTAAGTTTTATTGAAAATATACTGTTTTATAAATTCATTTTAGAAAGTTAACAATAATAACTGGGTTTTGTTTCTTCAAAAGATAAGAAGATAAGATTTAAGAGTGGATATGGATTTGCATGTCATTTGAACGTCAATTTCTAATTGAAGAGTTTTTCCTTACACATTACTTTTTGGTGGATGTCATTATAATACCAACCTAATTAGCAAAAAAAAGAATCTTTCATAATTATGATGCATAAATAAATAAATATATATATTTATAATTTAAAAAAATCATGAATTAAATATTTTTTTCACAATTTATATCTTTCTACGCGTCAAATGAAAGACACCAAAATGACCAGCCGTCAAATTCCAAGCCTGCTTCCATCTTCGTTTGTATTGTTCCCCTAAAAGGCAATGTCTATTTTTAAGGACATTTTGTTTAATTAGCAACTACGAGAACAACGGAACCTAAATAAGGTAATATTTTTTCTGCCCGTTATTAGATAAGATCGCTTTCTTTCAACATTATAGGCACATTTGTGAATTTTTGAACTCACTAAGAATTTCCCTGTTTTGCTGTAAGTAATTTGCACTTACTCTTTGCTCTTTTCTGTGAGGATCTGAAACAGGTAATTACTTTGTTGAGGATGAAGCAACTTACTCCAACTTCTTCTTATTCTTGGTGGAGAGATAGCCGCAGCTCTCCAACACAATCTGCATGGCTTCATAATATTCTAGGAGGTACTTTCATACACTTCTTTTTCACTGATTCGTCTATCCTATTTGTCATTTTTGCAATTTGAACTAGTGCTTCAAGATATGGCATTCTATGGTTTATTGATGGCAGAGTTTGAAGAGAAGACTCAGGCCATGTTGAGACTTGTAGAAGCAGAAGCTGATTCGTTTGCTCAACGAGCTGAATTTTTCTACCATAAGAGGCCGCAACTCATTAGCATGATTGAAGAGCAATACAGGGCGTACCGATCATTGGCAGAACAGTATGACCATCTCAAGTTTGGATTTAGACAGCATGTTCGTGAATCTGTTCAAGTTAACTATGGACTATCTTGCAAAGCTCCCCTGGAAAGTCCATTTAGAAAGCAAATTTCAGGGAGTATGAACCCCCGACAGGGTTTCAAGGAATTTCATATAACGGAAGAAAAGTATGGATCCAAATCAGAGGAGGTATCAGAAGTAGAGTGTCCAGAATCAGGGGATTGCAACCAGATTGGAGTAACGCATTCTGACAAGAGATCTGTAAATATGACACCTTCTAAACCAGATTCTGATTCTGTGGAGGCTAGCTATGTTGTCGATGCTTCAGAGACTGAAAATGTCGGAAGCATAATAAGTGAAATGGAAGTCAAAATGGAGAAAGAGACTTCGCTTCTTCGAAAACAGTTGACAGAAGACAAAATTCAGGCTAAGCAATTGGAGATGGAAAGTAATAAATTGAAGGAGGAGAAAGCCTCCTGGAATGAAAAGATGTCTTTGGTTGTGCAGGAGAGGAGCTTTTTGCAGGAGGAGTTGAAAATCAGCAAAGCAGAGAACACAAAACTCAGAAATGAAAGCAATGATTTGCACAAGGAATTACAGTTCATCAGAGATGAGAACACGAAGCTGTGGTATGAAAATGAGAACAATGTACAGCAACTGAAAGTTCTTACAAAAAAGGTCAGCAACCTGCAAAAGGGGAACAAAAGCTATAAAAGCACCAATTTGAGGGATGAAATTAAGGCTAATAAAGAGAATGTCTGTAATTTGACAGAGGAGAATAGAAAGCTCTGTGCACAAAAGGATGTTGAAATCAGATTGGAAAAGAATGAAAAAATAGTATTCGAACAGAGCCTGAGAGTAGGGGATTTGCAAAAGGAGGTCCATCAGTTACTTGAGGAAAACAGGAAACATGAGATTGAAGTTTTGGAACGAGATGAGCAAAAAAGAGAAGCAATAAGGCAGCTCTGTTTTACTATAGATACGTTGATGGATAAAAACAAGAGGTTGCATAATGTTCTCCAAAAATTACAAGGAGAAGGGGGAAGCAAGCCTAATCAAATTGGAAATAGCCCCTCACAAATTTCATGGTGGAAGACATTCCTGAATGCTGGATGCTGGATATAGACCTTCAGCTACTTGAAAACACCCATTTTGCATTGCATTCCTCCATGGTGGATTAGGCAGTTCCCTCAAGTTTTTGAATTTTTGTTTTTTTTCAAAAAATAAACATCTTTTTAGTGTTGTATATATATTAATTACTTTATTAACTTCAGCTGATATACGATGTAGATTTTTGTTTTTCTTTTACAGATATTGTGCTGCCATTCTAAATTAGGCATTAATGATCAACAATTATTTTTAAAAATTTCTATTTCTCTTTGTTCATTATTTATAGTATATTAAAAAGATTCTAAAACCTCTATATTGCATAAATAGTATTAGGAATACTGGAGGAAATAAATAGTATATGTTGTTTTAACGCTGCAGTGTAGTAACAGCATGAATTGTCAATCCATCAGCCGAACAATGATTCTTATATTTTTAATAATATATAATTAGTAGTATGTTTACTCATAGTTTACATACTCAGAATTGGAGAGTACTCGCAAGCCCAAAAAATTTTGACTCGGGAAAAACTCGGCAAATACTCGACAAATACTCGGCAAATACTCGGCAAATGTGTGTAGATATTTATGTATGTGTATACTTAGGACTGCACTGTGCACACATACATATCTATAAACATACATAGGATGCCAAGTTTGCATGCATATACACACACAGACATATTTATACACACACAAACATGCCAAGTTTGTGGGTTTTTTGCGAGCTACTGGCGATTACTCGATAATTTGACAGGAGAAAATCCATCTGCACACTGCCGCGAGTAAAAGCAGAAATTACTCGGCATGCAAATTTTTTGGAGATTACTCGGCTACTCGGAGAGTAATCAGAGAGTATGTAAACTATGTGTTTACTATAAAATTGCCTTCAGACAATCTTGACAATCTGGTTTCAAAGCTTAAACACAAATTTCTTAGTGGTAATGGCCTTGCGTTGTACATTAAGTTAAGCATTTGGTATTAAGTTCAAGTCCCACCCATTACACTCTAAAAATTAGTTCATTATCTTAAAAAAAATACTATGCATGTCGGCAGAGATTGGTTAGATGTGTGGAGCCAAATATAATTAAAAGTACTTTAATTAGTTGTTTTTGTTTTAGAGTAAATTAAAATATCAATATGTAATTTTTTTATTAATTTTTAAAAATATTGATGTTTTTTACAATGATTAAAAAGAGTTAGGAGTGATGATCTATGATTTTTATTTTCTTTCTTTAAATTTTAATTCTTGTTCTTCATTTAAATCTTAATTCTTGTTTGTTGAATGAAATTTTCATGAGAAAAATAATTACACAATTTAATTCATAAAAAATATCTACAATATCATAGACTATAGAAATTAAGTCATGCAATATGTTTTAAAATATGTGCAGTTTAAATGTCTTCACACTTTAGTTGCCTTATAATGATTGAGTGGAGGGAAACTTCTAGGTCCAAGATTTTAAATTTGAATTTGAAAGAACAAGATTATTTTCATAAAACATTTAATTGATGTAGGTTATTTGTGTAAATTATGGATTTGACCTTGGACGAGGAATTGATAAAGTGAGGATTGGGTTTGGAACCTAGTAGTGAGTGTAAATGGCATCAAGCTAGGTTCATGGTATTTTCCAACTTTTATGTGAAATACATTGTTTTATACACTAGTCATTACATTAGGGACTATAAGTGGGTTAGAACAAGTCTACAATGAAAAGGAAAAGTGCAAGGTATACAATTTTTACCATTACATTTTGTTCCCACTTGGAATTATATGTGAATTGTCATGAGAATGTATGCCAAAGTAATATCAAATAATGATTATGAAAGTAATTTTACACATAGCTTATCATAAAAATGATACAAATAAAAAATGTCACTTCTTAGTATGTTTTACCCTAGAATGAGTGCTCCATTTAAAGACTTGCAAGCACAAAAATATTTAAGGTAGACTTGTGACCTTTAAGATAGACTAGTTCAAAAATGTGATGACTAACTTTAACTAAGTGTATGGAAAATGATTCATTTCACACACAAAGTAGCTAAGTTAAGGGATTGGTTTGATAATTGTCTAAGTCTAAAGTGTTTGATGTGTCCAAAAGTTTCTAAAGTTGTTTGTGAAGTGGAATGTCAAATATGATGAAGGCGGATGTAATGTTTTGACCCAAAATATGTTAACCTAAAAGTGACCTTTGTTTTACAAGACCAAGATGGTGAGAAACATGCTTTATCTCTAAAGTGATAAAACCTTAAGAACTCAATGATTTTGATAATAGAACTTGGAATCAATGTTTGCAATACTTTCCTTGTCTCACTTTCTTTGTTTTTGGGAGTAGAACTTGGACTCAATGTTTGCAATACTTTCCTTGTCTCAACCATAAGACTAATGTGTGGTGTGTTCATTTGGTTTTAATCTTTGATTTAGTGAGATTGCTTCATTACCACATCAAGAAAGTCCTAATTAATTTCAAACTAAAATGTATATGTCTAAGCATCCTTCATTCCACAAAGTCCATTATGTGAAAATCAATAAGCTAAGGCCATATTTCCCTATATTAACTTTGGAAAGTGTGAATAAAGATATAAGTCCAAATATTTAGAAGCCTCTAAAGGTAGAATCCCTAGGGACAAGCAACAATATAGGACTTTTCAAAGGTATTCACACTTATCCCAAAGGGTTTGAAATTTGATGAACATGTTGATGTGTGTTTAAGTTTTTTTGAAACCAAGCAATGTGTCAAACTGACTCACAAGCAATAACGATCCTAGCTCAAGTGGGTACATTCTTCTTGGTGGGCTTACCTCATGCCTTGAAGGGATGATTTTACATGCAAATTATGGAGCAAACAAAAGTGAAAGAGTACATTCTCTTTAAGCCTTTATTCCTTAACTCATAAATCAGACTTGGTAAGTAACTTCTTTGAAGTAAATTTCAATGCACCACTTTAAAGAACACTCCCAAAATAGACTTGGTTGGCTACTACACAAAGGTTTTTAGTGACAACAAACTGAGAACACCTTACGTACACTACCATCTTCCTACCACTTAAGGCATTAAACTGTTCCCTTTCACTTTCAGAGATGGATTAGGTGTAGTATGTTTTTGCTTAGGATTGAAGCTACTTTCATTATAATTTCATAACCTTTATTTAAAGCCCTCTGGTAATGTGCTTGCAAGAACTGCTAGGAGTTCTCCATTGTGGGATGTGTCTCCTAGAAGGTTCTCCATTAATTTAAAGAAAAATGTTATTTCTCTTCACAAAAGATTGCACAAAGCATAAGGGAAAAGGATACGTAGCAAGTTCTTAGGGTGACTCAAAACAAGAAAGTACACTTGAGTGTTTCTCTTCACCCAAGATCGCACGAAGCACAAGGGGAGTGGATACACACTACAAGTGTATACAAGCAAAGCAAGCACATCAAAAACTCATTCATTTGAACCCAATATAGTAAAATTACTTCATTTTAAGCACTAATGGAGGTCTTTGTTTGTTTTGTCCAATTTTAACCAATGTTGTAAAATGAGGTTGTATGGGTTCAATTTTAACCAACTTTGAAATCTTGACTTAAAGTAATTGTGAATTTTAAGCCCAATGGAAATTTAGTGGTCCTAAAACATAAAGCAAAGCAACATATGATGGTTATAATTGTCCTCTAAGTGTTAAAAACACTTTTACAATGTATGGTCAAATGATAGTATGCTCCTTTACTTCAAGTTCCAAATCTGCAAAACTAGTTAGCCTCACAAAACAAAACCAAATATCAATAAAATATCATAGAGTATATGAAACTAAATTTTTTAAAACACACATGAAAATTGACTCTCTTCCTTTTACCAGTAAAAAGTGTTGTTGAAATCAAATTTGTCGTTGAAGTTGTCAAATGTGTTGCTAAAGCTGAAGTGCATCACTCTGGTGAAATTTGGATGTGTCACTCTGCCCAAAAATAGTAACATCAATAGTGTCGCTATATTGAACATTTCACCATATTAAAAATCATGATATTAATCAAAAATTTGAGTGCATCACTATATTTAATAGGCATCACCATTTTAATATGTGTCGCTATATTTCAATCAAATGCATTGCTATATGATGACGCATCTCAGTAGCATTGTTGTAGCCATCAAAAGCGTCGCCATTTCTCTAGAACCTTCAACTCACAAAAACTTAAGAGAAATTGATCAAATAAAGTTAGTAGAACCTTCCTTCTAGTACCAAAATGTGATTGTAATCATAGTAATAACTAAATATACCATATCCATATGGATTTAAGCCATATTTAACTCCCTAAGCTACAATCCCAATGAGATGTTTGAAAGCTTCAAAAACCAAGAAACCATTAAACTAAGCATGAAATAAACATGAAAGCATAAAAGAAACCTAATCTAGAACTCCAAACCTTATGCCATTAGGGGAGTAGTGTCATATTGATATGGAATAACGACCCTTTCCCAATCCATTGGATAAAATGAGCATCTAATCGAACTCCATTGTTGAAAACTAAGCTAAAATTGATGAAACTATGCTATGGGTGGATGGAAAAGATGAAAAAGCTTGATAATGGATGCACTTGGATGAATAAAGATAGTATTCAAATGAGCAACATAAATTTTCTTTGATGGAAGTGGATCCATTTCTCTCAAAATGTGAGGCATTTATAGGAGAGAAAATAAAGAATCAAGGGTCAAGATGAAAAGGATCCATCAATGGTCAAGATGGAATCAAGGGTGAAGACATGGATCAAAGATTCTCATCAATGGATGAGAATCAAAGATCACATGGATCAAAGAAATCATCAAGGGCTCATAATGATTCAAACAAACACACTTTCAAATTTGTTAGAAAGTTTGTTAGAAAGTTGGTTAGGAAGGAATATTCCATTTTTGGAGCCAAATAGAAGAATTCCCTATGCAAGTGGATGGGTGAGGAAAATTAGTAATTAGTTAATTAAAACAAAGTTTTAATTGTGCAAGTTGAGGAATATGAGTATTATCATTAAATAATTAACTTTTATTTAATGAAAAGGGGATGCAAATGACATTCAATTCAATAATTTAGGATTATTCAATTAAATGAGAGGACTTAAGGTGCTTAAATTGAATAATTTGTATTATTCAATTAAACAGGAAGAGAGGTGAATGTGAAAAAGAGGGTGAATTAACCTAATATCATTAATTAGATTAATAGATGAAAATGATGCATTTAATTAAATAACTAGGCTTATTTAATCAAATAGGCGAAAAGAAGATGAATTTTAGGACAAAACGATGTTAGTGACTAGATTCAAGTGTGTAATATCATTCAGGAAAATTTGAAGTGTCTACACCTTGTACTCAATATCATTTGGGTCAACTAAATACAATCGTATGCATTGTTCATTCTGCTTATCTTTTATCTCCTAGATTCTCCTATTTCTAATAACCTTTAGGTTAGGGGCACCCTCACCCTTGACCACATGTTTTTTTCCCAAATTTCTCAAGATGTCAAGGATTTAATTTATTTTCCCAATTTGACCCTAAAATAAATAATTATTTTAATATAATTAATGTTATAGGTAAAATAGGGTATCCATATAATGTGAAATTGTCAAGGGTAACAATTGTATGATGCTACATCTATAGGACAAATAAGAGGAATAGTGATAAGATTCTCTCGACAATGTTTGAAGCATATTGTCCATAGATTTATAAAGCTTAGTGAACTCCCTACAATTAAGGATATTATTTATTTTATGTTTAAATATTATTTACATGAGTAGGATTTGTGAAAACATCAAGTTTTTAAAATAATTTTACTTTTTAGAGAGTTGGCCTCAAAGTGATGCTACATATGTATTTAGTAGACACTTCCAATTAGAAAAGTTATGGCCTAAATTTATTAGCTAGAATGAACCTAGCTAGACCATATGGTTGACTAGAATTGATTTTAAGTTGAAAATACATAAATTCACTTATGCTAATAACTTGGTATAAAAATTGAAACAACCTTGAACTTTCACCCAAAAGTTTAACTCATAAGGCAAGATAAGGTTGGCTTGGTTTGGGTAAAAGATAGTTAATAAAAATAATCACCAAAATTTAGAAATAAGAATAAATAAATAAATAAAAATAACACAAGGATGGATCAAATATAAAATGTGATGTAATTAGCTATAATATGCAAACATGAAAACCCTAATTATACCCGTTAATTTTTTCAGGTTCAGGAAGATGAAGAGGGAAATTAGACTGCTAATTGTTTAATCAACCTAGATTAATTATCTTAAGAGGAATATATCTAAATAAAATAATGACAATTGAAAATTAACAAGGTCAAATGAAAATTGTGTTGAAAGAGTGAAGAAGGAACCCCTCAATGTGTTGTCATTGATGTCAACATTGGCTGTTGATATTTTCACTAATTCGGTGAACAAAATGAAGATACCTTAATCCAGTATTTTGATCTGAATCCACTCATATGATAAGATCTTCTTATGCAGTGATAATACGTTGTTCTTGATCATTATGTGCATCTATGAAAAATATTTCAGTTGTTTTGGATATACATTCTAAAAGATACAAGTAACAGTAGTTCGACATACAATTTTGGCTATGAACAACGCATATGGGTATGTGTAATCTGGTCCACATTCCTCTAGTGATAGGAATTAGTCTTGGAAATTTTGGGTTAATTTTTGCAGGTGTTAGTACATTATATATTTCAGATGGTGCATGATTATGTGATTAGATTGATCATTGGTGTTGATCAGTTGGCTTATTTTGTCATTAGGTCTAATTCCTGGCTAACCTAATGCTTGATTTATGTTGTGGAAATCAAATATGTATTACAGATGTTAGTGAGATCTATTTTAGGTCCATGCCAACCTAAATTAAGTGTTGCATGTTTGGTTTAAGCGTGAAGTTTTTTTTTTATTCAAGTGTGGAGCCACAAGATAATTTTGATTTAATATAGGGCTACATCTAATTAGGTTGACCTAATTGATGTATACAGATGTATTGGGTATATATGTAAGATATTTTTGAGATTTTAGGGGTAAGATGACATGTGATATGATGCATGTATGAAAATTTTATATGTACATGATTAGAATTATTGTAGATATGTTGTGATTATTAAGTGACTGTAAAGCAGAGCATTGTTTTGTATCCTGTATTAGATAAATTGTATAGAATCTATATATTGAGCTTCAATAGAATTGAATCCAACACAAGGAAGGTGAATTTTGTATCAGTTCACATCTTGGTTGTGTGACCATTCTATTTTCTAGCTACTCTTCTTTTTGTGGTTGTGAGCCCTATTGGATAGTGTGTCCTGGTAGTGAGCCTCTATAATATCTTATAACTAATTATACTATATTGTGAGATAATCCTCATTGTGGTTTTTCCCTTTTTTTGGTTCTCCAGATAAAAATACTAGTGTTCATGTGTCTTGTGATCTTGTGATTATTTCATGCTTTCATTCTTTGTTGTAGTTAAATATGTTTTTATAATTGGATAGATTATGATCAAATGGTTTAATGGAATAATGATTCACCCCCCTCTTAGTATTCTAGGTGTTCAACAATTTGTATCAGATATTGGTTCCTTCTAAGAAGCCTAACAACTTGAGGAAGATCTTGGAGGTCGAACACATGGTTGATAGGAAGTATCCTACTCCTCTAGAAGAAATCTATGCAATTGAATACATAGCAAATGGCTGCATGATTGACAAAGAACTTAAAG
>VDFB02193894.1:0-22400 GCA_007258455.2 Sequoia sempervirens | reverse complement strand
ATGGAAAAGATTCAAGTTAAACTTAGAGAGTCAATCTCCTCAGTTTCCATGAACATTATGGGAAAAAAATCAACTCTCAACTACCATCTTCCCAAGTAGCAACTTGGCATCAAAATCATGGTCTGCCTCTGAAACTATACCCTTACAAGAAAACTCCTTGATCAATAAGAGTTAATCTTACTATGCCAAGTTCCTTTCAAATGTTTCCTATTCATTACTTGGATCCACCACCTTAATTGCCTAAACACAAGACATGATTAACAATTGAGATGCTTTGGATTTGATGATCAATGATATCAATGGATAGCTGAACTGCCAAGGTGGAAGGTGGACCAATCTACCAAAATATACTAGATAACACCACATGGTTCTACAAAAGCTAATTGATCATCCCTTATAATGCACTCTAACCCCACTCAATTAATGGTCTAGATCAATTTTACATCAATATTAATGGTCAAGGGAGATCTTCTCTTCAACCCAAAATTACTTGAACATCTTTGACTTCAAAAGCCAACCAATACATGTCGCGTAAACTTATGTTTTTGCACTTGACTATATACCCTTTGATTCACCATGAAGATCAACAAATTAAAAAAATTAGTAGACTACTAAAGTGTTGAATGGTATGATTTATCAAAGTACCTACATCCACCAAAGTTTGTTAGATCACACCACATGGTTTCACCAAAACCATTTGATAAAACTGCTTGATATCTATAGGCTTTACTTAAACATCAATCAACATTCGAAGCACAGATCAACTTGCCCCAAAGATTAGTGATTATGACTGATTGGTGGATGGCTAAAGTGTTGAGTGGTTTTATTCATTGAAGTGCAAACATCACTGAAATCCACTAGTTCATGCCACGTGGACATATCATATGCACCTAGCCTCCTACTTTCCATCAATGGCCACAATTTTCTCCTCTCAAGACTGACACCTTCAATAGATGGTTGAGGAGATTGGCAGCTCGATCTACTAATATGCTACAATACACTATATTGTCCCAAGTAGCCACAATTTCCATTGCCAAACAGGGACCCTAACACAAAATTGTTGCAACTATATCCCAATAAGGATCATACACCTCAGCATCCCTTTAAAAAAGGCTCCATGTTGGAGATGCCCATGCTAACAATAGAGAACTTTTTGGTAGATTAATATATGGAAGGCCACAAAATGATTCCAATGGAGAAGGAATAATATTAACAGGTCATAGTTAGCTACAATATTATTTGTCCCTTATGAATCAACAATTACCAATTGAGAGCCAGTTTATCTCAAAATTACTAGATCATTTAAATGCATAAATTGTCCTAGGTAGAATTCAAAATGCAAGGGATGCATGCACATGGTTGGGATACACTTATATTTACATTCACATGCTACGAAACCCAACTCTATATGGTCTATTTGCTGATGCTTTATAGAAATGAAATACCTTATAAGAGAGAAGGGCAGACTTAGTAAGCATAGCTGCGATTTTCAATTTAGTACATAGTAATTTTACTATGGTATTGTTAGAAAAGTATGACCCTTGCATTTTACTTTAATGGTACTTGTTAGTGCTTCTGATAATTGAAATCTTTATGTTAACAGATACATTCAACTACAACTATCTTGGACAAAAGTAATTTGGTGAAATATGATTGGAAAAGTGGATATTTCCAGGTTAATGATCTAGGATAGATAGCCAGTTATTACTACATCACTCATGGGACAATGGCTACTTATAATGAGCACTTGAAGCCAAAAATGGGTGATATTGAGCTATACTAATTGTTTTCATTAAGTGAAGAGTTTAAATATGTGACAATAAGAGAAGAAGAGAAGATGGAACTTGCAAAGCTCTTAGGCCATGTTCCTATTCTAGTGAAGGAGAGTTTGGAGGAGCCAAGTGCCAAGATCAATGTTTTTCTCTAGGCTTACATTTCACAACTTAAGCTTGAAGGTCTCTTGCTCACATATGATACAGTGTTTATTACTCATGTATGTATTTATATTGAAAACCTGTGTAGCAAAAATCATAACCATTTTATCAATTTATAAGTGGGTGACTTGAATTTTGTATCCCTTGTAATGCAAATGATAACCATTTTCTACCTTTTTATAAGTGGGTGACCTAAGAACCTTGTGTTGTCCACTAAAATATAAATTTAGCCCTGAGGATGTTGTGCATGTCCACCCTCCTACTTTTGTTTCTAACCATACAACCCATCCTTAAGTATTATCTTCTCCAAATCATTCACCTTTGCTAGACAAAAGGAATTTACAATTTGTTATGGAAGTTGTTGGATGCTACTACAAGCTACCATGATGATTTTTCTGAGTGAATTTATATAAGAGTCTTTCTTAGTGTGGCTTAAGACATGTGCAGATGATATTCTCTCTACAGATAGGCTTGGGGGAAAGTATTTTCTTGATCTTGTGAAAAGTGGCAAGGAACTTGTAGAGAATGAGACATTGTTCAGAGAAGCATTGGACAATCTAGATGCATTTGAAGGGATCTTGGAGTGGCTAAAAATGGTTTTTGGTTCAAATGTTGAGTTTCCATGGCAATGCATGTGTGAGATTGTTTTGAAACACTCAAAGAGTTTGTGGGATGAAATTTTTGAAAGCTTGTTTGTTAGTAGGATGAAACAAATAATAGCTGATGGATTTGCAGATCAGTGTGAGAGGGTTAAGGTTGGTAAATTCCTTGAATCCATAGTTACATATTTGACAAGTTACAAAGATTTTGAAACCCATTTGCACAAATTAACTACTAGTGGGGCTAGCTTTTCAAGAAAGGGGACTTAAAAAGTTCCAATTTACCTGGGTTGAGTTTTAGATTTATGATGAAAAATGATGAAGACTAGTTTGGTCGCCTTAATGATTATTTTGGAATTGAGGTTATTCAAATAAAAGATACCATAGATGAGGGGTCCAAGAATATTTTGGAAAACCTCCTAAGTTTTCTTCATGCACATAAATCTCATTCAAGGATAAATGATTTAGCACCTTATTTGAAAGAGAAATGCTTCCATTTTATCTCAACATTGATTGTTGAGATTGAAGAACATCTTGCACATCTTTCAGAAGCTCTCTATCAAGAAATGAAAAATGAGGAGATGCCAAAAAAATGAACAAGGAGACACTAGAACCGACAGTTATAGTGGAAAGGGAACTTTTTCTTCAGAAGGATTTTAGTTGCTCTTAGGAAGAAATTGGTGTTTCTAAATACTATTGTTTCCAATTTGACATGTAGATAGGATACAACATTGAACAACTAGTAGCATATAACTAGTGAAACAAATAAAGTTAGAACATAAGAGATTGCTCAGGCTAAAGATATAGAATCACAACTGCATACTTCACACTTTTCACTATATGTTCTTGCACTCTTTTGGGTCACTCAGTCATTATTATGTCTCATTTTCCCCATTTCTAGTCCCAAAAATCATCATAGGTGTGCCAAGTCACTCAACCTAAAATCCCTTTTACTATAAAACTCTATTCCCCGTCTTTCAAATGGATCTATCTTGAGGGAATGTGCTAGTGTCTAGTTCAAATTCAAATTAAAATTCCCTCCAAACCCATGAATGCTCACCCTAGTGAGTTTTCTAATAGCTAATCACTTTGTAAAAGAAAACTTGGCACTCATTTCTTGATCCTCCTCGTATTCCTCTACTCCCTGAAAACCTTCATTTTTCTGTTTTTTTGAAGAACATGCACCCTTTATGCTTGGAAAGGTTCTTGGTGGAGCACATGATTTTTTTAAAGCATGGATAGACAATTTGGCTATTTTTTTTTCATTTTCCAATCTATCTTTTAAGTGTATTTGCATGTCTTGTGAGGACATGTCTCCTGAAAGTTAAGAGGCATTCCAAAGAAATATATGGAGAGAGCAAAAACTATCTTGGTCATTTTATAGGCATAGCCAAACCCATCTCCCATTTCAAAATATGTTTCTATCACAGAAACACATATCAGGATTCATATTCACTTGACACAAAGTTTACATAATCATCATTTTACAAACTTGAGATAAGAAAAAATATGCAAATCATTCTAGCACTTTAACAATTATAACACAGTGAACTATGGAAATACCTAAATATCATCATTGAAGACAAGGTGGGATAAAGAGTACTTCTCCAGCAAGGTAAAGGCATTGTGATTAGCAAAGTCTTCAAACTCTCATAAGAGCACACGTTTCTTTAGTTTCCTTAATATTTTGTAAGTTAAAGAAATAAATAGCATAATATGGATTAATGCTCTGAAAATAAAAAATAATGGATTGACGAATATTCTACATATATTCTTTCTTCCAATAGCTAAACATTGTAGATTAGGTATTAATTGAAGATGCAATTATTACAAAAAACACTAACTCATTTGACTACAAAATCCAATGAAAATTTCCAACGAAATATGTATAATTTGATGTATTGTCGGGTGCTTGTAAAATTTGATGTGTAATTTTCAAAATTTTAAAAGTTTATCCCCGACATTCATCAAAATTTCGATGAACTTGGGTTTCGTCAAAATTTCAACTAGCAGTTTCGTCAAAATTTTGACAAACATGAAAAATAAAAAAAAAATCAAATTGTGGCTGACATAAAGAAAAGTGAGTTCGCTGATCTATTACGACAGTGTTTTTCTATACTTGCAAATTTTCTCTACTTGAGACAGTTTGTGGAGAACTAAGGATGATTTTCTTAGGAAAAATAAAAAAATTCAAGAAGATATTGCCAGGTTGAGGGTAGTCATTGTCTTTTTGCAGAATTTAGTTGTGAAGTTAGATTTGTAGTTCCAGGTTTGAAAATCATATTTTATAGCAACATCTCATTAGATTTCATTTTTAGAGGTTTAGGGTTTTGAGAATTTCATGTCCAGATATTGTTGCGTGGAATCACCATAAGATCACAACCAAGGAACATATTCTTGTGACTATAATTATGTGATCCATAACTCTATTGGTCATGTGGCATAGTTATGCTATAAAAAATATAGGATGCATTCATGTGTGACCCAAGTTTAATGTGGCTATGCTGTGATAGAAATGGAGGCACTCATATAATGTAGTTAATTCAGGTTGTATAATGTAGGTGTCAATCATCATTGGGTGCATTCAGGTTGTCTCAGGTTTAACAGGTTACAATGTAATTATAGCATGATCCAAGAGTGATTACCTCTTGCTGCAATAAAGATCCTATAACTCTAGTTGATATGCAAAGTGGTTGTGTTATATCAATTATGCAGTGAATTCAAGCACATCCCATGTTTAATGGGCTATTCTAGAAAGTGATCAAGATTTTCTAAACCTTATGAATGTTACTTAAAAGTGTATAGCTTAAACTACAAACCAAGTTTGTTACATACTTGAATGCAATCTTGAGTTACTACAAACTATAATAATGTGATCTCTAATAACCATTATGGAAAGTATTAAAGCAAGACCCATGCTATATAGGATACATTTCCTTGATAAGTTTACATACTTTAATGATCAAACACAAGCTTCCCACACACTCTAGGATACAATCCAAGATCATACCACAACTTTGTCAAGACAACTAATTTTTGACCCAAGATTTAAGGTTGTTTTTTAATACCAACAAAAGCATTGGTAAGAGCATGATTAGGGTACAAACCCTAGGCCTCTGTAGAAATATAAACAATAACTCTAACAGATTAGTGAGGTTGGAATACCAGAAAGATTGAGACATTGTAGCTAATAACAAAATCTTGCAATCTAAAGATTGTAGCTAATAACAAGCACACTATGTAACTTAGTGACATTTGTAAATGCAATCTATGGTAAGAAGAATGACAATCACTTGAGATGTGAGTCAAAAAGAGGCTTAGCAGTGACAAAGTGTAAAGCTCAAACCTTGCATAGTAAAGAGTAGAGAGATTTTAGCAGGTGAGTTTCCATACCCCTTGCTGACCTTAAGGGTTTTCAAATGCTTTGGTAGTGTTAGATAGAGAGGAAAATACAATGGGAATATTTGTCAAATATGGAAGTAATAAAGTGAGGTCATCCCATGGTTCAATGTTTCTTCTTAGCCATTGTATATGGAAGTAGTGGATTGCATGTTTGAGCAGTGTTTTGAGACTCATCAAAGATGGGAGAATAGTAAATAATACCTTGTGGACTATGAAGTAGTGTCAATAAGGTTGAAGGATCTTAAGAACTACAATACCATGAAACAATGAGTCCCCTGTAGTAAGTAGGTAGTCTATAAGGCATAGTTTGATTTTATAGAAGGATGCTCATGAAAGGAATCTTCAATGATAGTGAGTAAGTTGTTTGAGATTGCAACTAAGGGTGCAATACCTAGTCTTAAAGGAAGTTAGAAAAGCAGTAAATGTGCAAGAAAATTAAATCATACACAACAAAAAATTCACAATGTTGTCTTGCATAATGCTGAGTTTGAAGAAAAAATCTCATTGTATCTTCATGATGAAAGTGGTGACCTTAATAGTCAATCACTGGAAACCATGATTTTAAAACATGCTATCGTGCTTATGGAGGCAAAATTTTAAGCAAGGCAGTGAGTGGTGGTTTGGAACAATGGCAGGTATGAAGGACTTGCTTTATATGCATACTATGTAGTCTAGCTTAAGACAACATTCATAGAAGAGATTGAAGGTGGATTATGGAACTCAAGGGCAACCATGAAAGGATTAAAGAAAAGTGAGATCTATTTAAAACCATGGTCATGAAGATATTAAAGATGTCACATACAAAACCTAGTATTTGGAGTAATGAATATGAATTAGCAAAGAGGGATAGTGTCTTTGGGGTGGGTTAGGAGATTTCCACATTATCAATTCTGAGGAAATACATCATTTATTTATTTTTTTAATTAAAATAAATCATTGTAAACCCTATATAGGATACATTGATAATTCAAAAGCCTCTGAAAGAATTTGAGATTATGCAAATATATGTTAAGTAAATAACTAGATTACAAATAGTAGCGGGAATAATGTAAGATTTGTTGATCAGAGTAGGAATGAGATAAGCAACAATGAATCCTATGCCTCCTTTCACGCACATCTCCTCACCATTCTCTATCATTCTTTATTGAAACACTTCTCAATTTTGGCGGTCTATGCTTGAAAATAATGTTTTGACGAAGGTTTTAGAGTATGTTTATTAAATTGAAAACTCCATTCTGGTGGGCTATGCCTGAAAATAAGATTTTGACAAAAGTTTTCGGGTATGTTTAAATTAAAGTTTTAAAGTATTTTGGCAGGCTATATTCTTGATTCCTTAAATGATTTATTCAAATAGATTGTGAATAAATAAATGACTAATTAGTCATTTTTATATGTGTGACTAAATAATTTTTAATCAACGACCAAACTAGTAATTTATTTACTCATTTATATCTGAGTTGCAAAAAATGAGTAGAATTTAGTCATTTTTAGTTATTTGTGACTAAAATTTTTTAGTCACCTAGTCATTTATTTGCCAAATTCTACTAGTGTGTGATTCGTTATGTGATTAAGGCTCTCTCAATATTGAGGGCCCTAGGGATAAGCTCATCATAAGAAGTGACACATTGCATCTTTAACTAAAAGGATAAATCCGTATTGACATTAGCAATGATGATTCCGACTTGTTGCTCCTTAGAAATGGGTCACTTGCTTTGACTAGCTTGCTACCTCCATCATTGTAGGAAGTTTGCGATCAAGTTCAATATTCTAATTTTAGGAGTCTAACAGTTGGAGATCATAGTAAAATCAGAATTTAATAAGTTTTGGAATTAGCATTTTAAAGTGTTTTTTGAGGTCATTAACTTCAGACTATCTTCTCTTTTACAGGGGTCATTGCATGCCAAATTTTTTTGGTGTAAAATATCAGAATTATTAGATTTTGTTACCTGTCTATGAATAAAAATTATTGGAGTGTGAATTTGATATTTTTTGAAGATTTAAATAGTCAAGCTTGATAAAGAAAAATCATGTCAGATAATATTAGTCCAAAACAAAATGAAGAGACACTTGATAGATTGTGGGCTAGATTGAAAAGAAAGGGTGATGGGAAATATTATTGTCCTCACAATAATTGCAATGGCTTAAAGAAGAGATGAATTTTAATCACAACAGTTGAGAAAAATTAGTAGGCAACATGGTCATGTTGAGTATAGATTATTCTCCATTGGTAAGTTGTTCATTATATGTGTTTATATTGATTGAATTTGTAAATGTTTATATTGTTTTAACATTTTATATATATATATATATATAATCACTTGATCATGATAATGGTTTATTTGTGTCTTATCATTATTATAAAGGTGGGGCGCCCTAGGGCAGATGATATGGATTATCACAGCCCGGAGAATGTGGTTTTGCAAGCGGATGAACATGGAGCTGTGAATATCGAAGATGAAGTTAATGATCCTATGGAAGAGGATGATCATGTGCCAGAAAACACAGTTGAAGATGATGATACGAATACATTGATCCATGACACATTTAGTGGCAAAGCTAATCATGATGTCGAGATGACTTTGTTGATGATGTTCATGATTTACCTATACTTGAGAAGGCATACAAAGCCTTGCGTGAGGCTCCCAAACAACTCTTCTCTACTGCTATATTGTTGTTTGTTGAACTTGAAGGTTATGAATGGTTTATCAAACATAACAATCTCCTGCGGATGTTAAGGTATGTCATATATGTCATCTTTTCATCTATTTTAATTGTTGTTAGTTCATCACTAGTAAATAAAGGATGAAATATGTACCATTAATATTCTTTATATGAACAAATTATTTTTTGTTGTAGATTGATTGGTGAATTTTTATTACCACCATCAAATATTTTACCTCGCTCATACTGAGATTTATCTGGCATTATGAAAGATATTGGAATGGAGTATCAAGCAATAGATGCATGTCCCAATGATCATATTATATATCATAAACAACAGGAATTAGCAACAGAATGCCTGGAATGTCATATCAGTAGATATCGAACAGATCAAGTAACAAAAAAGGTGCCTCGCAAGGTTCTTAGTTATATTCCCATTATTCCACGTATGCAACAATTATTTAGGTGCGAAAGCTTAGCGCAATTGATGGATTACCATGCACGGAATAGAAGTGGAGATGACATTCTTTGAATGCCCTCTGAGATGGTTGCATTTAGGGACATGGAGGAAAAATGGCCCTTTGGGAAGAACCTTGTAATCTCCGAGCTTTCATTAGGGCGGGCAGTGTCAATCCATTTGGAGAGATGAGATCTATTTACTCGGTGTGGCCCTATTTTATTTATCAACAATAACATTCCTCCATGGATGTCAATAAGAGGAGCACATAATGTTGTTGTCAGTTGTTTCGGTATTTTTACATCAATTTTTTTTTTTTAACGTATTAGCATTTCATTTGTCTTATTTTTGCATAATGACTTATATTTTTCATTGATAGTCATGTATATTAATTTATATATATTGTAGTAAAACAACTATAATAATTATGTAATGTTTATGTTCATTCAACTAGAGTAGTACCAAGTTAAAGATATGAATGTATATCAAGCCTCTTATCGGCCGAGTTACTAAAGTTATGAATGGTGTCACTATGTATGGCGATCTCTAGACCAATAGGACAAAGACAATTTTAATTCCATGCAATGTTTGTATGGAAAATTCATGATGCCCTAGGGCTAACACATTTTTGTGGTATGTTATAACATTCGAATGCACTTTAACAATATTTAATTTTATGAAGTAGGTATCATGCATGTTTTTAAAATAATCTATTCATTATATATAATTATAAAAAATGACATATTTAATCCAATTATATATGATCTTACAAGTCTTCAAACAAAGGAAAAATTTGCATGTCCAATTTGTGGTTCAAAGATGAAATCTCGTCATTCAACAAGTTTAGGAAAGCAGGTGTTTGATGAGTATAGGCACTTCCTCCATATAAATCATAAGTATCGAACTACTGAAAAACATCTTTTCAATGGGAAAAAAGAGACTACATAAAAACCACGAAGAATGACACCTCACCTATGGAAGTTGGAATATAATAGAATTAATCGTCAAGGTTATACATTAGATCAAATTGTTTATCTAACATATATGATATGTTTTGAATTTATATTTTTATATTGTGTTGTGTTTACTCATGCTGTAATTGAAAATGATTTTCATTGTTAATTTGTTTAACTTATATGCTTCATGAAGGTCATCAAGGCATCAATTATCGGCTTCCACAAGGACTAAAATTTATCAGACAATTTAGTAGGTTGCCCTACTATGAGAAGCTACAAATTGTGCATTTGTTTGATACAATGCATATCGGAAAGAATATAACAGAAACATTATGGAAAATATTGGATAGAAGGCATGACAAAGAAAAAATTGTCAAAATTTGTAGTGACATTCAGGAAGCCAATCATGCAATGAAAAATGTCATTCAATTAAATAGCGATGGAGACAAAATTAATATAAGTGCCCTTCCTTGGTTATTAGCAGAGCAACAAAGCAATGCTATAAAAGAAGTCATACGAAAAAATTGATTTCCCATAGGATTTACTACAAACATAAACAATATAATAACAAAGAAAGGTGAATTTGGATTAGGGATGGCAGCGATTGACATACCTTCATTAAGGTAATTATTTTGGTATATTATATACACTTGTATAATGCATTTACTTTTTCGGTGTATTATGTTTAATACTTTTGGAAAAATAATGAAAAGATTATTTTATAATTGTAGTACATTCTACCTCTATCTCTCCTAGACAACTTTGACAACAATGTCAAGCAAATTATATATGATCTTGGAAAATACATGAGGTAAGTAGCAATATTTGTTCAATTCATTGTATACATATTATAATTGTCATTTTTTTTACTTGTTATGTAATATACTGTATATTTTTGTTAAATCTAGTTAATATATTTGTGCATTGAATCACTTGTAGATGGCTGTCATCTAAAAAAATCCATCAAGAAGATATAAATTATTGGAAGAGAAAAATTATTCATCTAATGTGTGAAATGCAAAAGTGTCTACCTTCAACATTTTTCAATGCACAAGAAAAACTACCTCATACACCAAGTTGAGGAGATTGAATTGTGTGGACCCTATACCTAGGGTCAATGTGGATGGATTTGAGGAGGCACTTCAGAATTTTGAAGAATTTGGTTGAACAAAGAGCACATCCTAAAGGGTTCTATGGTGGAGGGATATATGGTATACCAAACCATGGTGTACATTAGTGAATATCTTCCTAAGTTTGTAGAAAAGATCCATGTAGATCGCATTTGGGATCTCAACTCCATTAACAAATTCGAAGGGGAGTACCTGATGGGGAAAGGTAGATTGAGGAAAGTGAGAGGTAATTATAAGATGGTCATGGAGATTAATTGGAATACATTTTACATATGGTTTTTATGTATATTGTACTTATTTAATTATTAATCTTCAATATGCATCAATTATAAATTAAGGTCATATACTGTGGTATTTAACTAATTATACATCATTTGTGAATTTCAATTTTTTTTTGTATAGTTGGTCGAGAGTGGGATGCACTACATTTGTACGTCGTCAACAATCTTGATTGGATGATAGTATGGATTGAACGATGTCAACAATCTAGTGGAGTAAATTAACATATAGGGAAGGTGTGGCTTCATTGGTTAAAAGCTTATCGTATTAAGGAATTCAATGTTACACAAAGGAAAATTATTGATTTAGCATATGGTTTATGAGATAAATAGAATGCATTATAAATATATTAATCACCCATATTTATTTAATTATTTTTTCAATTATATTGATATATATATATATATATATATATATATATATATATATATATATATATATATATATATATATATGTTGAGATTGTTTTCTTTACATACATTCGGCCAAGAATAAATATGTTTATCAACTGACGATATTGCAATAATTTTTACATGTTTGACATATTGCAGGTGAAACACCACAAGGCTATGTGGTGCAATGGTCATAAATTTTAAATCAAAATGTTGGATGACATGAAGAAAACTTGTGATTTTGGTATAACTGCAGTCTTTCAGGTGACTGATGTTTCATTTAGAAGTGACATACATCTAGAAGTCTCAGAAAATTGATACTATGGGATTTTGGATGATATACTTGTGTGTGACTTTAAGTCCTTCAGATTAATTATGTTCATTGTCTTATGGTACAGGCTACGATTGAATGAAAATGATCCTGAGAGAATTTTTATTGAACATGATAATGGATTTACCATGGTTAATACAAGGTCGATCGAGCGAGCTGAAAATAAGCCCTATGTTCTTCCAAGCCAATATGAGTAGGTATTTTACTCAGAGGTTCCAGGTAAACGGAGTTGGTCATTTGTTGTTAGACATGATCCAAGAGGAAGGCCGATAAAGTATAATATGGTGGAAGAAGAAGATACCGAAGAACTAGAAGATGATGTAGATGATGATCAAGATCAACAGTTAGTTGATGATGTCCCTGATGAAGATGTTGAAGAGGAGGAACTGAATCATGTTGATGATGTAGGAGTTAATGTTCATGAAGATGATATCCATGTGGATGATGACATTATTGAAACTGATATTGATGGCGATTGACAATGATGAGTAATCCTTCTGATATGTCGAATCTGGATCGAGATGATACAAATAAAAGTTGGATGAAGAAGAAGATCAATGACAGCCCAGAAATGTATGGGTTGGGTACATGTGCAAGATCATCATGGAAAAACAAAAAGCCTTTAAGTGGCAAAATTCAAAAAATTAGAGATAGTAGACGACATAAAAATTTGAATAAGTTATCTAGATTATTTCAAAAATATGTAAGAATGGAATCTATAGCAAACTGAATGTAGTTTCTAAACTACTAGGTTTGTTTAAAAAAAAAATCTATTTGGTGAAAATATGAAATTTCAATGTAGTGGTACTTAAATTTGAGGGGAAAAATAAGAAGCAGGTGTCTGTCTGACCACCCTAACCACAATAAAATGATAATATTTTTTTATAAGATTTTAGATATAAGTAGAGGGACTCATGCCCCAATGTGATGCATATTTTTGTAATTTCTTTCCAAGTAGATAATTGATTGTGAGTTTTATTACAACTTTTTTTTTAAAATATAAAACTTGTATGTTTGACCACCTTAACTTAGTCAAACCTTCATGAAATTCAATTTTTATTTTTTTTTAATCCTATAGTATGTGAAGCATAGAATGTGACACATATTTTGGATTCAAAAATGTGATCTTATTTAACTATAGATGTTTTTCAATCAATTTATCAATAAGGCCTTTTAGTCATAATTTGAATGAAAATGAATAATAATTCTTGATTAAATTAAAATTAAAAGCATAATTTATATCGATTGGAATGTTGAATATCCTTTAAAACCCTTTTGTTTCATCAATTTTGGGAAAAAATAATTAGATCAACCATGCATACTACATGATATTGCCACTTTTGGCCCATCAATCCTGCACATACCTAGTTATGCAATTATATTATCTATTTGATATTAATTTCTTGATAGAATTATATTTGACTTATGTGGTTACATATCTAATTCATGATGTTTTTAATTTTTATGCCATTACATGATTAATTTAATGTACTTTTTAATGTTTGAAAGGTCAAAAAATTAAAACATTTCAATAGTGATGTTAACAACCTTGAAATTAGTGTGTTTTATATTTCATGTGATCATAAAAGATTAAAAAGTCAGTTGTAGAGATGGTTGTTTAGTGGTTGACATGTAAAGGCCTTTAAAAGGAATAAAGTGATCATTTTAAAGGTTGTTGATGGTTGAGGATTTAAAATACAAGCTCTTTACATTCAAAAATCTATGTTTTTCTTCAAAATTTCTGTATTGTATTTTGATGGTTGAGGATTTAAAATACAAGCTCTTTACATTCAAAAATCTATGTTTTTCTTCAAAATTTATGTATTTTTCTTGTTATGCAGCACTGTACGGTCACATGCAGCCATATTTTGATGTGAAATCAATTCTAGGTCATGAATATATGTGTTAGCTTTGATTTGAATCTGATTTGAGGGCTTAAGACATTGATTTGAGTTAGAAAGCTTCATTTCTTTGCATACAACCCGGTTACCCTATTTTTGAGGGTTTTCTAGTCCAAACATGATATAAAGGGGCTCTTACACTTTTTGTGATTACTATAGCTTGTGTAAGAGGCCCCATGGATACTGTTGTAATTATAGGATGCATGAATAGGGCATAGGATGAGAAATAAAGAAGGTATAGCTGCTGTCTTCAAGAGTTTTGTGAAGAAAAACATGTGAAATGAGAGGTTCAAGCCTAGGTTTTAACAAAATATGTATGGGAGATCTAATTTTATGAATTTTTATCCGTAATGCTTGAGACCTATTAGTTGTTTTGAACATTGAATATAAATGATATACATACACACACACACCTGAGATATATATATGTGTGTGTGTGTGTATATATTAAATGTAAATGTAAAATGCAATTCTTGAATGCTCTCTAGAGACAATAAATGCAACATATCATTAAAAGAAATCTATATCTATGTATATAAATATGTATTTCTAAATGCAAGTGTAAATGCAAAGAGCATATGGTTTTGTAGTGTTATAGATACACCATATCCATAAATTAATGTAATTGAAATTCTAAAGTCTTCAACACATATAATATGAAATCGATCAAACTATTAAACTACATGAGAAATAAATGAAAACAGTAAATGCATATGTATGTGTATTTGTAAATGTAAGTGTAAAATAAATAAGAATAATAAAAATTATAAAAGAATACAAGGGGATACCAGTGCCTTATTGGGTATATGGAGTCTAATGAATATATGCAAATGTGGATTTCAATAATGGCAATAATTCAAACAGTCAGGCACAAAAATTGTTTACAATTTGTTTAAACGTGCAAGTGAATAATTGAAAAACTCTTCTTGAGATAGAATGACAATTCTAGTTATGTGATTCTTCTTATTAATCCAAGTAACACTTCCCAATTGTTGTGATTGATTAAAATATTTTAATCCCTACTTTAGAGAACCGAATAACTAGATCACACATATACAACAAATGTACAATAATAAACTGAGTATAAACTTGTTATATCAATTTAAACAATAGAGAAGCATCAAATTGGAGACAATCAAATAACTACATAAATTTAACAAACAACTGATACCAAAATCTTAATCCACAACTTAGATATCTTCATTTACTCCATCAAAATACATGCATCTCAGTCTCTGTATATCAAAATTCATTTTCTACTACAAATGACCTATATGCCATCTATCTAGTAGCTGTATCTTGGCTCTCTTCAACACTTAGTTCTCTAGGAGGGCAGCTATAATCTTGAGTTTTTAGTTCTCTAGGAGGGCTAAACATAAATATGAAATTACAGAATAGAACCTTGTAATCGCATTTGATGCAGATTAAAATACGAGCCGTTGATCCTTCACTTTGGTTAGATGATCAAACGACTGCCTTCAAAACAAACTGACACGATCTTATTATGGCAATAAGGGCCCACCATACTATGTGTTTCCAAGGAAATCCATGTGGCGCTCACCCGCGATATCGCGATCAATAAAGACCTCGCAACTTCTGATCACGTGATCGTGGGCAACCGTGGATCTCAACCATTGGTAATCCTATTCATTTAACACAGTCGCCAGCTTTTTCATTAACCATCAATCACCTTTCCTACCAAGATTATAACATTTCCATTGATTTGAAACACGTGCATCTCATAAATTTTTTAGTAACCCGCTACATAATGTATTAAAACCAGATAAATGTATCAAAGTATTTCTATCATCTCTTCGGCTTCATTAAATGAGACATGTGGCGCTTTCCTGTGAAATTGCAATCAACCAAAATAGTGTGGTGGGGTCATCACAGGATGGCGGTGAATGACTGAGATCAAATGATAATTGATCTACAATCATGCAAACTTGTCCCTCTGCAAAATATAAAAAAAATATTAAAAGAATGAGGGACATCACTAGGCCGATGATAAACGATGACATAAGTTGCTTTTTAAATGAGGGAGCACGAGACCTGGAGACACTAAAAATTACCCTAGGCTTGCGATCTCTAAATTCTCCATCATTTCCCCTTTCATTCTTCATAATTAAATAATTTTTAATTATTTAATTATTTTCTAAAGTCATAATTCTTCTATTAATTAAATAATTTTAATTATTTAATTAATTCATTTTCTATCTTTATTCCTCCCTGATTAATTAAATAAATTTTATTTATTTAATTACGTCACTAATTAAGTCCTCTTCTTTCTAAAATTAAATAAATTCTTATTTATTTAATTTTTATCCACCTTCCACTATAATTAAATAATTATTTAATTATTCATTAGCCTTTTTCTCTCATAAATTAAATAAATTTATTTATTTAATTTGGTCCACTCTCTTGAATTTTGAATTAAATCATTATTTAATTCAAAATGATTCCTTTTGTCACATTCCTCTATAATTAAATAATATCTTTATTATTTAATTATTCATTGGCCACCTAAATTAAATAATTTTAGTATTTAATTTCTCCTATCACCTCTTTGTCTGTGCCAATCTTATCTTCCACATCAAATCTTATCTCTTGACATCTCATTCAATTTCATCCCTTGATTGAATTATCTCATAATTCAATCTCAACCCTTCACTTCTTGTCATTGCCCTAATTTTGACCTAACCCTATTCCATCCTACAACATTCAATCTTGGCCATTGATTAAGACATCTTATTGGCATTCAATCTCATCCATCCGTTCAAAATGGCATTTTCTATAAATGTCATTTTTCCTCTCATTTTAGGACATAAGGAGGCATTAGATTTTAGACATTGGAGGCATTAGATATTACACATTAGACCTTGCAGCATTTGTCATCTTACTTCATTTAGTCTTGGCATATTTAGGCATAGGCATTTCACTCATATTGTCATAGGCATTAGGCATTGATCAAATCCTTCAAAGCTTGGTGTAGGACTTAGACTTTTATTTCAGATTGCTCGCATGATGAATCTGAGGGCAACATGTCAACCAACAAGTTAGAAGGTGTTATAAAAGTGAATCATGGAGGTCTCGGCGGTTTTCTGGTATAATCGTTCTTTTGTTTACTTCCATTGTATTTTGTAATTGCTTTGGGTTTATTGTCTTCATTGATTTGCTAACATTGAATCTAATCCTAAAACAAACCCTCAGTTACATTGGTGAACCTGACATATTTTAACACATTTTGAGAAATCTTGGAGTTGGTTTCTTTTTGTTGCAGGTTTTGTTTGCTTTTTGTTGCAGGTTTGACATCATTGTGGATAAAGCCCTAGTTTCCAAAGATTCGACCATAACTTTCAAACGGCTACATATTTTCTAACAATTTTTTTTTATAGATTGGGCACAACGTCGGACGCTTTCATTCCAAAAATCATATTTTTTGGATTAGTTTTTATTTTTTTATAATTTTTTTTCTATTTTTCATGAAAAATTAATTTTCAGAGAAAATTATCAAATTTTTTAGATATGTTTACAATTCTGAAAATATCTCAAAATTTTAACAGGGGTCTATTCTTTATATTTTAAATTTGGATGCGAAATTATTAGTCAAATAACAGATCTTTTAAAATTAGGGTTTCACAATTTTTTGCTTATATCTCATGTACGATTGTAGATCTGATCAAAATTTTTTTTTGCAGATTTGGGATGACATTAGACGACTCCAGTCCAAAAATCAGAATTTTTGAAGCTTTTTTATATTTTTTATAATTTTTTTATGATTTTTCATAAAAAATTAATTTCAGTTGCAAAACAGAAAATATTTCTGATTTATTTACATTTTTGGAAACCTCTTGATATTTTAGACATGCTTTATTCTCTATATTTTTCATTTTACTATCAAAAGTTTCCTAAAAATTAGATTTGTCTTGACTAGCCAACTCTAATAAGAGTGATCAAATGGTCTTGTAAGGGTTTGTTGTTGGTTTCCGGTACAGGCAAAAAAATAAACACTTCAAAGGACACACATTGACTGGCGGAAAATGATGCATCTAACTATTTTTGCAGATCGATAGTCAAAGACATATATTCAAACTACTGACATGTGGTTTTGCAGCTACGTTTGTCGAAGATTTATCTCTCAAACCACTTGTTTGCATTTTTAATTTAGGAACATTTCCTTTGGTGCTCTAAAATAAATTTTTTTTGCAAGTATCTGATTGTGTTTGCAAAATGGTAGGTGAGTATGCTCTCACCTTGTGAAAACTCGGTGATCAAAAAATCAGACCCGTTTTTATGTGTTTTTAACCCCACGACTTAGTATATCGGAGTATCCTCTCCCCTTGCGCTTTCAGGCGATCTTGGGTGCAAGAGAAACGGTTACTAACTCTAGAAATTGGGTCTTCCTGGGGATTTCATCACCCCAACATGACTCAAACCGGCATGTTTAAAGGCAAGCTACTCCCCCGACTGCATATAAATGTGAATCTTAAGGGAAAACCTAAGATTACAAGTGCGGATGTGTTATATGGACCAAGTAGTACTCCTCAAAACCCTGTTGAGCTTAACCTATTTAGGCTAGAGTGCCTCCTAAATGAAGATTAATCTTGGGCCCCATGTATGGCCACTTGAACGGGGTGGGTCCACCAAACACCTTCGTAGTAAGCCAAAACCTTCTATTTGCTAGCGCAACACCGGTTGGTGTGAAGGCATCCACACTTTCGCAGTTTGTAGTAGAGGTGATCAACTCACCATGGGAGTTTCATGGGGGTTGTGCTTAGCTTTTCCTACAGTAGAGAGTGCACTATAAGGGGAGCCCGCAAGTACCAAGTTTTTGAATTCACACTTATAGATATGCGCTAGGGAAATCCACGCGGAATCTAGCTTATCATTGTCCCGGGCTCAACTTAAGATTGTACTTTGTCTTTATGTGCAATTCTGCTTACATTCAAAACATTGTGCTTGTCAAGTTCTTTCTAGATTTTTAAACAATATGCACAACATTCACAAATCTAGACACAAACAATCGACCTTAGACAACTTAGACTTTTCAACAAAACATCGAAACACAATCATAGTCCTCATTTGACATCTAGACTTGGCATTGGTCATTTTCCTTAGTCAACATCTTCATTGTCACATTGGCATTTGGTAACCTTTCTTGACAATTTTATCACCTTGCATCAATCATTTCCTTAGACAAACGTTATCATCACCTAGTCATCCTAGTCGACATTTAAGGAAACATAGTCTTGCATTTTCATCCTTATCAAAAATCCAAAAAACATAGGTTGTCATCATCCTCACATTTAGTTGTCATTCTCATCATCTTTATCTAAGCAATCCCTTTTTATTGTTGAGACTAGGCTTCAGAGACAAAGAGGACAAATGGAAAACTTTGGACAAGATTTCAATCCCAACATCGATAATAACACTTATGACACAAACCAACATTGGACTTTTTCTGACCCATTTTACAACATGAACATGCAATCTTCCATGAACATGCCATCTTCATCGCAAAAATCTTTCGAACCATTCATACAAAGAGACCAAAATGGACGAGTATATGCAAAAGACTTAGAAGTTGCATCACAAAATCTTGATATAGTCTCCTTTGTAGAAAACTTAGTCTTTCGTGACCCTCAAAGGTATCTAGCCATGCTTTTGGACCAAGGGGCTAAGTTACCACAAGGATTTGACATAAATACTTTGCCACCTCCATCCATCTACCCTCACCATCAACAATCACTTGACATAAATCCTACCAGTAATTCACAACAAACATCCACTTATCACCCTTATCCTAACCTTGACAAGGGAAGCCAACTATCAACTAGTCCATTCCAAACCTCCACGTCATATGCTAGTCCTTCACCTATTAATCATGTCCAAGTCTGCATCCCTTATCAACCATCTACTAACTCATGTCAAGTCCCCATATCATACCATACTGATCCAGTCCAAGTCTCCATGTCCTATTTCAATCAAACCTACACTAATCCAGTTGAAGACTTCATGTCATATCCGGTCCAAGTCTCCACGTCATACCCTTGTCCCTCACATACTAGTCCAATGCAAGTACCTATGTCATATTCTAGTCCTTCACATACTAGTCCAGTCCAAGTCCCCACATCCTATCCTATTCCTTCATCCATTAATCCTTTTCAAGTCACCCCCTCATAAGCCACATTTAGACATGAAAATTTTGTCATTGCTCAAAGTCAAATCCCATTTAATAAACTTGAGTATACATGTCAAAATGAAAGCCCAAAGCATGACATTATAATGTCACCCTCATGTCAAGAACAAGGTAGTCCATCCCATGACCCTATTTCCAATTGTATCACCCATGATAACCCCATCTTTGACCAAGACCCTACCATTGACCAAGAAGTCCAAATCCATGACAACCCCATCCTTGACCAAGACCCTACCATTGACTAAGAAATCCAAAACGATCCACTCCTTGACCTTTACACTATTCATGATCAAACACTTTCCAATTCTATATAGGCCTTGACTATTGACACTTTCCAAAATGAGACACTTGCCTCCATGACACACATAGATGATATTCCTCAAGCACAAGAGTATTCCGATATGGACATATTTGAAAATGATCAGGCTATAGCTAAATTTATTGGACTCTATGACACTGACCATAATGATGGCTTCGACATCGACTTGGAAGCACCAATACAATCATCTAAACCTGAAATGTCACAAGAGCAGACCAAAAATATTAGTCAGGAATATGTCCAACAAGACAATGAAGCTAAGACACTTTATCAACTAGGGTCATCTATCTTTGTCAGAGCAGGCTTTCTTGTAGACAAAAATATTACAAGTGATAGTATCCACATACCTAATGATGGGTTAGCATCTTGTTTTCACAACAACAAATACCCTATCATAAATATAATTTTTCAAAGCATGCAATATCAAGGCAAAGGACTAGGCATACACGAGCAAGGCATTCTAGAACCAATACAGCTTTAGGAAAATTATAGACATCAGGGTCTTGGCTATTCCTCAGATAGTAAATCAAATGATGTCAGTGTACCTCCTCGATACTAGGGGAAACTTTGTCAAATACAAACGTCAAAATGGAGCCCATGAGAAATCCTTGTCATAAGATTGCTGCCAACACCCCCTCCACCCACACCATGAACTGTCATTCCATCATAAATAAACCTTCCCTTTGGAAACAACAAAGACAAAATACATACAAATCAAAAAATAAAAATCAAATGTCAAAGGCCATCAAATCAGACAAAAAGACAAGTGGACAAATGAAATTAAAATGGATCCCAAAGAAAAGTGGATCAAGCAAAGACAATATGTCAAAAGGAAAAGTTAATTACAATGTGGAGCCCTAAGACAAGAGGACTCCCACATACAACAAATGTCCACCTCCTTCAAAACATTCATCAAGCAAGGCATCTAAAGGTGTTGGTTCCAAATGCCATCCCTCCAAAATATTTCATTCACCATACCAAGTTTGGAAAATAAAAATTCATTCATCCAAACGTCCAAACAATTTTTCCATGTCTACCATCATTCGTGATAACCCTACATCTCATCTAAAGTCCAATGATCCCATGTCACAAATCTGTCACATCTTGGAAACAACTCTTTATCACAAGGACTCTCATGGCACTCTATCGCGATGTACGTATTTTGATAAGGCCAACTCTAGTATCAGAAAGGACCACAATGACATCGATCAGTTGTATGCAAGTGCTATGATCCTGACAAGACAACTCCTTCAACAAGGTCATTATTGGCATATCATGGCACCAGTCTCTACATTGACAACATCAATGGATTCAAAACAATCAGTGGTCATCTAAAGCATCCAAGCTATCCACAAAATCAGAAATACAAAAATAAAAATTTGAAAAATGATAAAAATCATCACCCTGATGAAAACCTGGCGAACAGGCGTCTTGGTGACACCAAAAAAATCAAAAGTAAAGAAAATAGTAAAGAGAAAAATTTCATCCAATGGTGAAAACCTAGCAAACAGGTGCCGTGGATAAGTACCATGATGAAAACTTGGCAAACAGGTGTCACATGTAAAATAAATCTTCTATGTGGAATTTTACACTTGGGGGCAAGTCGTCTCATTTTCCCATGCCTTCCTCATGACATTGACGTCCATCTAAGCCCTATCATTTCCACACATTTTTCCCACTTACCTCGGCCTTGACATAAAACTGGCACACATAAATCATGCTTTGGGAAAACTCTTGACATGTCTATCCTTCTGTCATACATGATTCACAAAACATCATGTCATTGACTGTCATAGTCTTATTTTTGTTGTACGACATAGTCCTTGAAAATCATATGACA
>VDFB02193892.1:0-19355 GCA_007258455.2 Sequoia sempervirens | reverse complement strand
TTCCTCTCTATGTCTCTCTTTGTCACTCTTTCTCTCTTTACTTCTACCTACCTACCTCTCTCTCAGTCACTACTTTATTTATCTTTATTTCTATTTGTATTTGTGTGTATGTGTTCCTCTCCCTCCTTCCTTCCCTCCCTTCCTCACCATTCTCTCTCTCTCTCCATCTTTCTCTAATTTTCCATGTCTCTTCCTATTTGAATTCTAAATGCATGTTATAAAACGAGCGTGTTCTAATGTGTTCACATTTTAAGGAGACAAAAAATGGTAAAAAGGCATGGGTTCCCCATGATTTAGGACCCACTTTCTCTCTTTTTTTTGCATTATGTGTATTATCTGATAAATAAACACTTTTTTTATGGTGTTGAGGATATATTAATCATTGTTTGGATATTCCACCACTTTTTTTGTTTTGTCAACATAGAAGTAAAATTGTACATTTTTAGGTTGAATGTGATTCTATAAACTAGTATTTTCATGTTTTAGTGTTGGAATATTAACTATCATATATTTTTTTGAATTTGATAATATAGAATCATTATTTTTATGTTTTTTTACTAATCTATAAGATTGATATAGAATTGAACATTAAATATAAAATAAGCTGAAAAAAAGTTCTAATTTTGAAGGTGTGTAAAGCCAAAAACAAAGAAAACATAATTGTGTAATTGGTGAAATTGATTCCTAAAGTTTAAGGTATATTCTCTTTTTCTTTCTATGTTTTGTGCATGCCACCTTGTCAACATAGCTCATGTACTACATATAGTACCATTATTAGTGATAAATATATTTATTTAGGATTTGCGTATTTCTAATGAATATCATATATTGTTACGACTTATGTTATTCATCTTTCTTTTATCACTTGTCATATACCTATACCTTATACACACATTAGATGAGATACACATACTTCACTTCTCCCTGGTCATTATATACTACATACTTCTTATGTGGATAATGATAGTAGTGTGCTTGTGTACGTCATATTCTACAATTTTTAACACCTCTCCATATGCTTCAAATTATGACACATCTACTATGAAAATACACATAATTTACTTATACCTTATATTTCTATGGATGACACATATTATGTTGAAATTACATGACATAACACTTATGATTCAACATGTTTCTCATATCATACTAAACCTAGTCCTACTTCTAATTTGTATGCCTTTGTTATGCCACAAAATAGTCATACACTTAGGCATGTACAATTGAGGTGTGAGTTAAATTTTGCACGACTTTTTTATGCCTTTGTTATGCCACAAAATAGTCATACACAAAATAATTTATGGACCCTTCTTCATGAAATTGGGTTTGTAGGTTTGTTTCAACCTACTCTACATTTTAAATTATGTTTTGTACCATTTTGGCATGTGTGAGGGTATTATCTCTCAAAACTCAAATTTAGAGACCTAGAGGGCTAATTAAGACTAATAATTGTCCATTTTGAAGGGTATATATTTCATATTTTAGGTTTCCACTATAGGATGAGTTGTATCTCCATAAAGGTTATCTAAAAGTGCATTTATATTCCCAATAACCTCCATAAAAATTATTGTCACATCATATTTTTCCTAAAATAAAGCTAAAAATGGGCTAAATAGGCCATATGTTGTGTTTCATATGTCGTGAGGCAAAACCAACTGCACCAAGACATTCAAGAAAGTGGGTTAATGTTAGGGAAGGACATTTTTTTTCCCAAGACACCTAATCATTTCAAGATACATTATTTTGGCACAATCTCTTAAGAGCCCTAAATGTAAAAAAATATCAAACTATGACAAAATATTTCTTAGAATCCATGGCACCTACAATTTTTTTGTCTGAACCCACAAATTCACATAGGTTATTGATATAAGAGCATCTAGGTCCATGTGTAATCCTCTGTCACCCAAAAATATTGTTGTGAAACTTCAATTTGATTTCACAAGAAATGCTCTTATAGGCATGTTGATTTGTGTTAGCTCTAGTTCCTTACTTTTGTCTCTCTCCAAATTAGAGTAATTTGGACTCTTCATATATTATAATGTTTGTTTTCAGTCAATCAATATTATTATGGATATGAAAGGCTTTCTAAAAATAAAAGGGATAAAATAAAGAGCAATTGAAAAAACATGGGAAGTTGAAAAAGATTAGAAGATTTGGAAATGAACATGGTATTGATTAAATATATACAAAAAAAACTAGTTCCATCAGGGGGAAAGGTTGTAGGAAGAGTAACAGGAAGGGAGACAAGAGTGGCATCGGGCAAAATCTTCATCTCTACTAAGAACTGTGAGAATTTGGATGCCTTGGCAACGACTATTGTTGCACCAAAAAATAGAAGGGTTTTTGGTAAACTACACAAGAGGGTTCTAGTGAATACTCGGGGACATGGCACCTCACGCGCATACACCAAGAAACTTAAGGCTTTAACCACTCTAGTAGGGTCTCTTATACCTTTAAAATAAAAGGTAGGTACCCGTTTTCTATTGGTGTAATTAATTATTTAATTCACTTACATAAGTTTACTTAGGTTATAAGATTCTTTCTAGAAGTCTTAGTTGGTCTTTCTAGAATTTATCTTATCTAGCTAATGCATCATTTCCTAGGTGGTTAGTTTGTTAGTTATCTCATGTCATAGGATTGTGACATTTTTCAACATCATGTTCATCACTACATTTCAACCTTGCCTATATAAGGAAGGTGATTATACTCATTTGTAACATACTTCATACCTCATCGTTTGATAGGTCTTAATATCAAGCAAGTTCATTCTTGCATACTCTCTTGTAGAAGGTTTTCATTGTTTTTGCAAGTGGTCTTGGGTTTTGAGCTAATATCTTCATCTCTTACATGGTATCAAAGCCACATCTTGCCAAACCCTTCTCAGATTTGAGGATGGAGCTATTACTAGTGAGAGATCTTGATTTGAGGTTGTCTCTCCATAGGTGGGATTTCATGGCATGTTACTTTTGGCTCGTGTTCGAGAAAATATGAGCTCATATTTGAGTTTAGAGTAGCTGAGAAAGTCAGAATTGACTTTTGCTTTTCCTAAATCTGACATTTTTAGCCAAAGTTGTGGAGGTTTGAAGATTTGCAAGATTTGGGAGTTGTAGAGCTTCTAGTACATTTTAGGGCAGATTTGACCTCACCATCATTTCCAAGAGGCCCGAGAGTTGGAAATCGATATATAATTCACTATTCGCCCATTATTAGGTAGAAGTGTTTTTTACTTACTTGCAGGAGATAATTAGATGCGATGATCTGGTATAATTTATTTATTTTGCAGAAAAAATATTCTAAAAAGTATCTTAATTTTTTATTGTTTCGAGCTATTTTAAAAAAAATTCAAAGCAATATTTCATATTGTTTTTCAAGCTTATTGACAAAGCATTGGGAAAATATTATTTTTATTGGCGCATCGGACAAACAAAGATCTTTTTGCAAAGTCTTGTACTATTGTCAGATTCTATTAAAATATTTGGAAAAGTTTTCTAATATTAGGTCAGGCTCGCGTGGGCTGACCTTTTACGTCTTTGTCAGCTTGCATGCGTGCTCGCTGTTGAAGATTTTTGTCTATTCTAAGCCTTTGTTGGCTGTGAGGAACTTTGATTTGTGAATCCCTTGTTCAATCGTGATCTTTGGCGGTCACCATGAAGCCCGTGCATTCTGCGAAATTGACCTTGTTCTCGGCCCGATCTCCATTCTGCACTTGACCACCAGGAACTCTTGAAGTAGTAAAATATTTTAATGACGTCCACGAGGCCAAAGAAGCCTATGGGACCCAAGAGCAGCATAGGAACCACCCACAGCAAAGCCCTAGACAAAATGGAGGCTCCGTTCGAGATCAACCCTTCTGCAGTGAATTTTGATGATGAAGTTTGCAGTTTTGTCCAGTCTTGATTCTTCAAACAAGGTATTTAAATTGTCAACCTGCACCGTATCCCCATAGCTGGCTTGGATGTCTATATGCTGAGCATTCTATGATAAAGTGCCATTCCATCTCCACCATACCCTTGTTACAGAAACGGCATATTCTATTTTCCCACTCCTCTTTAGGAACCACCCACCTACCCGTTTCACACCTAAGATGATGTGAACTAGTTCGCAATTGAGCTATCAACATTTTTTCTTTCCATTTGATATTCGCTCCTATATAGGCCTTTTCTTCATGGTCCCTCGTGGGATTGAATTCTTTGATATAATAGTCCTTTTTACGCCCTATTTTTTTCGTCCATATAGCATATTTAAATTTTTCTCTCACATAATTTTTTATTTCTCCATTTGTGTTTGGACACTCATGCATCACAACATCCCATTTCTTCATCCATTTGATATTAAGTTTCATCCATGTGTTCTTTCTTCTAGTTAGCTCCTCTTTCACAATTAGCTTAGGCCATCGATGATCCTCCATATTCTGGACCTTCTTTAGGTAGCTTAATAACCGGGTCATCGCTGAGGCCTCCAAGGGAAAAGTACCGGTCTCAGCCAATAAAATTTCATAAGGCACTGCAGTCTTAAGCTTGAGGCTGCATATAATTAGATGTTTTTGTATCCTTTCCACTTGTCTCCATTTCTGATTTGACATGTTGCTGCCCCAAATTTCACACCCATAGAGAATTACCAGAGTAACAAGAAGACCAAAAAGCGTTCTTTTAGTTTTCCAATCCCATAATTCGGCATTTCTACATCTATTTTGCAAAGAGTACAATGCTTTCCAGCCTCCTTGAATTCTTTTTGCTCTACATGTTTCCCAACTAAGTTTGTTGTGAAAATCAAGCCCAAGGTACTTATACTCGTCCACTATTTCCAGTGGCTTGCCTTCAAAGATAAATTCAATCTGCTATTTTTTTCTTCGCAGTGAGAAGATCATTATTTTGGTTTTTGAAGTGTTCACTTGCATCCCGACCTCTTGACAAAACGTTTCAAGGGCCTTCAAATGTTTTCTCAAATCAAGCGCAGTTTTAGCAATTAATATGAGGTCATCGGCATATAACAGTAATTTTATTACAAAGTTGGCCAAAAGAATGCCTTCCCCACCAACCTTGTCAATCCATTCTTCCAGCTTATCAATGTAAAGCCCAAATAGCATTGGGGAGAGCGGGCAGCCTTGTTTGACACCAATGTCACTGCCAAAGCATTCTGACATACCATCATTGGTTCTGATTTTAGCTTTGACCTGCTCGTAGAGCCTATGAACAGCTGCCCTAAGCTCATGCGGAACTCCCAAATCCTCCATTCTCTTCCATAACTTGCCCCGAGGAACCGTGTCAAAGGCTTTTTTAAAATCAACAAAGCAGCAATAGGCTTCATCTCCTTGAATGTCCCAAATTTTTTCAATCAAAAATCTAAGGGTAGCTCCATGATCAATAGTGGAGTGTTTGGGCCTAAAACCAGCTTGTCCTTTTGCTCTTTTCCCCTCTTTTTCAGCCCAGCTGCTAATCCTGCGCTCAATCATGCTTTCAAAATGTTTCCCCATAAGAGGGTTAATCATAATAGTCTGGTAGTTTGATGGGTTATTTATGTCACCATTTTTGTGCAAGGGGATAACAACACTAGTGGTCCATCCTTCCGGGAAGCCATCTTGAATGAACCTATTGAAAATGCTCCTAATACAAGGTGCAAGGACCTCAATACCCCACTTTAAATGCTCTGCTTGCAGCCCATCAATATCCTGCGCTTTCCCTCCTGCCAACCTTCTTATGCCTTGACTGATATCCTCTATGGTGAAAAGTTTGGTGGCTGCCTTGATTATTGGGGGTCTATGTTTATCCTGCTCATGCTCATAAATAAGTTTTGCATAGTCTAGCCATTGTGAGCTTGTAATATTATTTTCCATTTGTTTTCTTTTCTGTTGTAGCTCCTTCCAAAAAAATTTGTGGTTGTTCTTTCCATGGGTAATCAGCTCCATTCTTCTATCACTTACATACTTCTCTTTTTTACTTTGTATCATCCTTTCATACTCTTTCATGTTTTCTATTGTCATTCCCCCCTCACGGAGCTCCCTTTTTGTTAACTTACACTCCTCATCAAACCACAGGTTTTCCGGAAAAGTATTCGTACTACCTCTCTTGGGTCTAGACCTCTTGCACTCACCCAAAGCTTTGTGTACTAGAGGAATCAATGTGTTCTTGTTTATTGAGTGCATCTTTACGTAAGCTATTTTTTTTTTCAGATTCCTGAAAGAAATTTTTGAGGGCAGCCTTGAAGATTTTCTGATTTTCTTGAGTCATGAGAATTCTACCCGGTGTGGGTACTTTGTTCTTGTTGATAAGGACTTGTTCCCCTTGCTGCTTGATTATGTGAATGTGAAGTTTTACATAAATTGGATTATGATCCGACTTTAACTCCATTGGACATTTACCAATCACAAGCTCCATTATCCTTGTTGTATAGTTACGAGATAAAATGACATAATCCACCACACTTTTCCCATTATAGGTCTTGCAAGTGATGTTTCCCGATCCCGACCATGATCTCATACCGTTACATATTACCAAGTTGAATAGACTGCATATTCCCAACAGTTCTGCCCCATAATGAGTGACATTACATTTATTATCTTGAGAGGTTTGTTCCCAAAGTTGATGGTTCTCTTCTTCCAACCATAGTGAATCATCTTTCTCTTTGTCTTGAATTTTCAAGTTAAGAGCTTGGATGCTAGTTGTCCTAGCATTAAAATCACCTATTAATATAACTTCCCCCAATGTGGTAAACACCGAAATGTCCTTTTTTAGAGATGCAAAGGGGTCCTCACGATCTAGACTCCTTTTCTTATATGATTTGGAGCCTTTTGGGGTGAAGTAGCAAGCAGCCAATCTAATTGTAGTATGATTTTCTGTTATTTTTAGCCATATGTACTGTTTGTTTGGATCTTCTTTCTCCACTTTTATATTTTTGTCCCATGATTCTTTTATTAGGACTGCAACTCCACCATGTCCTTTGCCATTTTCTGTTCTCTCATTCCAAATTGAGGCCTTTTTATATCCTTCAAAATCAGGAATTTTACACCCTTCATGCTCATGAGTCTCGGTAAGAATGATAATGTCTTTTCCTGCTGCTATGGGCCCTAAACCAGGTCCTCTTCTCCAAGGATAACCTCTGCAGTTCCAACTTACTATAGATAAATATTCCTGGGGGGCCCCGAGTTCCTATTTTTGGTGTGTAACTCTGTCACTAACTTGGGCCTTACCATTTTGCAACCAAGCCCATTTACCTTCACTTCTTGCTGTTTTTACCTTTTCCCACTCTTTTCGTCTTTCTTCTTGCTGTGTTATGGTTAGGTCCTCATCAAGGTAAATTTGTGTACCTTTAAGGAACCTCTTGTTCCTTAGTAGCATGCTTTTGTCCTCAAGTTTCTCCAAAGTAACTCTTACATGCCTATTTTTACCACCTTCCGTCCATTTTCCAATCCTGTTTGCTTGCTGAATAACCCCTGACCACTGAAGTTCATCCTTAAAGAAATCCCTTGCCAACTCTTTTGTGGTTTCTTTCTCACCGTAATCTTTTAGCCCTTTAACAATGACATTCATATTCCTATCATTTCTGTCCTTTTCTTCTCTTAACTGCCTCCTGACTTGCTTTTCTATATCGTCTCTTTGTGTATCCGATGGTCCTCTTACTACTTGAGCCCAAGATTTGGCCTCTTCCAATTGTTCCCTTAGCTACTCTTCTCTTATCTTCATGCTGTCCATTACTGATTGTATTTCCTTTAACTGCGAATTATTGCTTTCAGCTACCTCTTTTGTCTTGCTTGTGCCTGCTACGTCCATTTGAATTAAAACTTGCCTTATCGATAGTAATTCTTGCTCCCCTTTTGCCATGGAAATTTGCAGTTTGTTTATCTATTCTTTGAGCAAATTGTTCTCCCTTGTTAACTGCCAAATGACTTCTATGACCTCTTTCACTTTGGTGTCTTCATATTGCCCTCTTGTTTCCAAGGATTGGAGTCTCTTCTTCATGTCCATTAGCTCATTGACGTATAAATTTGAGGACCACATGAGCGGCGTTGTGGTGGGGCTGTAAATATCAGAGTTAACTTCCTCCCCTAATGCCTTGTTTACATGAATGTTTTCATCTCCATTTTGCTTCTTTCTTGAGACTATGTGAGTTGCTGAGTTCACATTTTCTTTTCCTTTAGATTGTTTTGTTTGTTCTTGCTGATTTTCTGCTGTGATAGTTGAGTTCTTAGGTTCTAACCTCGGTAGAATAGCTGCAAGTTTCCCCTCTTTGCCAAATTCACTTTTCGTGTTTGCCTATGTCTTAGAATCCCCTTGTACTGTTTTGCATCTACATAAACACACCTTTCCTCCATATTTAAAAGGTTGTTTTATGGGCAGCCTAACACATATGCTCCCCAAATGCTATTTGTTGCCCCAGTGAATGTTTAAGATTCCATAGGAAGGTGTGAAAAGTTAAAAGGAATTAAAAAATTCCCCTGAGCTAACATGCCATTCATAGGCCACTGTGTACTCTTTTGACTTTTTCCAATTATTTCAACACTATCTGACTTGGTTTCTTTTGGCCCACTTGCTTCAGTCTGGATTGAAAAAATGTTAGTGCCAGTTACAACATTTTCTTTATTTGCATCCCCTGCTCTTAACAGACCCTCCCCATTTCCAACATGTCCTTTGAGATATTGCCATTCGATCTGTTTTTCCAACTTCATATTACCTAATGTTTCAGATTTATCTAGACTGTTGATAACAGTAACAGTATTTTCTTTGTTTGCCCCCACCTGACCTATCAAACTCTTCGAGTCTAGTATTTCTCTGCCAACATTTATCACTTAGATGGCTTGTGCATCCATCAGCGTTGAGTTTTGGCCAAATCTGCGTTTTTCTGCGATTAGCACCGTGGTCTTAATTGGAGACTATTCAACACGGCGACTGCGCTTCAATATGTGGATTTGAGTACCTTTGTTGAGTGCGGAGTGTATGTCTCTAGCCGACCTCTTTGTTCTCTGAGTCTGCGGTCCTTCACGCCTCATTTAGCCGGTTCCTTCTTTTGATTACGGCCCGATCAAGGCTGCATTAACTTTCTATACTCGATTAGTCTTGCCAGGTACATAGTCATCTCTGTTGATTTATTACTAAGTTGTTGGTCATTGTTCTAGTACTTGCAGATTGTACCATGTCCAATCAAAGTTCAAAGGTTCTATGATTTCCTTTATTATCGACATATTATATGTATAAATAAATAATAATAATTAAAAAAGAACCATGTTTTGACATTGTAATAGCCAACATATAATAGGAAGATTTTCTTTATTGGTAGTGAAGGACATATGGAGAACCATTTTTTGAACCCTGAGTGCGCAATTTTTGCACCTTTTTAGTCTTTGGTTTGCCTTGATTTGGCCTCATATAGGCCTTTTTCTCATTTTTGCACAACTTTTCACCACGATCTCCAAATTCTACAAATGAGATATTGGCGGAAATCTCTCTCTGAGTACTTCACAATGATGTAGGTCTTTTTGACAGATTTTGTTGCAGGTACAATTTATTCACAACTAAAGTCAAATAACCCCTTTGGACCTTCGAGCTCATAACTTTCTACCAGTTTCTCCGATTTTGGTGATTCAAGTTGTGTTTGGAAGCTATTCAGGAGCTCTTTCATTGTGTCCATGCACATTTTCTAGATTTAGCACCAAGTATTATTTATTCAGTATTTTCCACATTTGGCATTTTGAATGATTACTTGGACATCCTAAGTCCTGGAGAGATTTTATCAGTTTGGGAAGACTTCATTTGTATTATATATCATATTAGGGAGTTTATAATTCATATTGAAGGTCAATGTCTTTACAATTGTGGAGATCAATCATAATTCATTATGGGGTGTGCATATTATCCTTTTTTTATTATGTTGCAAAAGGGAAACTATAAACAATGGAGAGATGGAATCATAGATCATCTCCAATCTCTTGAATTGTTGCCACATTTGTATGGTATTGTTCCCCATCCAAGTCAAGGTATTCTAAAATTTTCTTCAAGTCACAATAGCTATAATGTTTTAGGGTTTATTGCAATGCATGTTGATGATGACATTTTGAAAGGTATTGATCATCATGATTGTCCTCATACTCTTTGGACTAAGCTTTGGGAGATATATGGTGATCCTGATACTCCACCATTCCCAAATGATTCAGTTTTAGAATGTCATGTGCGCCTTCATTATTCATACAGGATACCCTATGATGGTGATACTATGCAAGAGTTTGATTGTTTGGAGTGATTTGAATATTTCGAAGAGGTTGACAAGGATTCTTCAGATGCTCCTTCTCCATTAGAGAGAGATGATGTATCTTCACCTTCAATGATTCCTTGTGCAAAGTCATTGATTGAGACTCCTATCATTCCTATTCAACAAGAACATCCTCATGGTGATGAGTCATTGAGTATGTCCAATGATTCATTATAATTAGTATCTTATTGTCTTCTTGATTGGGGTTCCTATCTATCAAAAATTGCATCCTTGTTTGTGGAGTGTCACATTTCGGATTTGGAGGACACATTTGAGGGGTTAACTCTCCTCTTTGATGATAGTCATTGCATAACTTTTTTCAAACCATCTAGGTCTTTGGATCTTGTTAAACATCAGTTTTCGCATAGTCTTGATTTGTCACCTTCTACATTAATTGGGCATGTACCTGATTTAATAGTGGCATCTTCATCTTTAGTGGCAAAGGAGACACATGAGCAACTTTTAGAGACATTATCATCATCCATATTCATGCTTCTTTCCTTCAATTCCTATCTGGAATGGGAAGCATTCCTACACTTGCAATTGGTTTTGTTTCTTCTGAAAGGGAGACAAGTTTTTTTTTGACACTGGATCATGTTTTGTCTTTAGACACTTACCATTTTTACAGGTGATCACATATTCTGGGGGGGCTACATAGTCTCTCTCTTTCCCTCCTATGGGGGGGCTTTTGTAATATATATATATATATATATATATATGTGACAGATGGTGTACTTGGGGATATTATGGAGTCCATCCTTCTTGACATGTTTTTTTTCTCTTTTAGACAGGATTTTTGTCCCACTGGGTTTTCTCCTTTTCTCCAGTTGTGAGAGATTTCCTTTTGCATTTGTACATGGGTACTTAACATGGCCTAGTAGTCGGGACCCATCTTTGCATCTTTGCATAATAATCTTCTACCTAAGTTGCACTTATGGGGGGTGTTGGTGTAATTAATTATTTAATTACACTTACATAAGTTTACTTAGGTTATAATATTCTTTCTAGAAGTCTTAGTTGGCCTTTCTAGAACTTATCTTATCTAGCTAATGCATCATTTCCCAGGTGATTAGTGTGTTAGTTATCTCATGTCATAGGATTGTGACATTTGTCAACATCATGTTCATCACTACATTTCAACCTTGCCTATATAAGGAAGGTGATTATACTCATTTATAACATACTTCATACCTCATCGTTTGATAGGTCTTAATATCAAGCAAGCTCATTCTTGCATACTCTCTTGTAGAAGGTTTTCATTGTTTTTGCAAGTGGTCTTGGGTGTTGAGCTAATATCTTCAACTCTTACATTTTTGAATGGCATTGTACAACTAAGGCCTACATACCATGAGGACTTGACAGTTTAGTCTCGTCCTTTTATATACCGACCTGAGCAAAAAACTGGTTGGAGTCGTTCCCTCTTGTGAGGCAGACCCCTCTAAGGTATAAACACAAAAATAGATGGATCTGGCTTTCTAATCACCAAGTTTGCACAAGCTGAGAATATAATACCTACCATCCTTCAAACACTAAGACATGGTGTTCTTTACCCTCCTAGTTAAATCTACATGAGAGAAGACAATTGTTCATTTTAAAGCACCAAATGAAATGTTTTCTAATCTAAAAGACAATCGATTTAAAAATGAAGTCTTCAATGAAAGTCCTACATCAAAATCTCATTAGTAATTTTATGCCTCCCTTCTTTGACAAGTGTATGTTTTGATTTTAAATCTCTGTGAAATGAACTTGCAAAGGAAACCCACTTAACTAAATTAGCCTCGAAATTAAAAAGAAACTAAACTAAAAGAAAAATTAACATTTATTGTAAGATCTAATTAATCTAATTTTAAAAACTAAATTAATTAAAAAACTGAACTCAATTAGGAATTTAAAAATTAACTAAATTAGAAAATTTAAAAGTTAAACTAGTTAGAAATTTAAAAACTAACTAGAAAACTTAAAAACTAACTAATTAGAAATTGGAAACTAAGTAAATTACACTACCATTTGATCTAAACTAAATCACTCGACTCAAGCCCAAATAGAGAACAAGACCAATGCAAAGTATTATGCATTCACCTAATATAGAGATCCCATTTCCTGAACATATTTAAGTTCAATACTAGAATTTTCATCGTTAAACACACACCCTTCGATCATAAAATCAAATACTAGTCACCTTAACCTTTACTAATATAATTGTCATAAATTATCAAATTTATCAATTCCAACTAAATTTAATTAATCTAAACCATTATATACTTATATAATTTACTTAATTTATCCGAATTAACTCTAAAACCCTATATAATGTTCAATTTCCTTTCAACATTATTCAATTAAACAAATCATTTTTCTTTACAATACCATTACATATGTTAATATTACAACAACTAATATTAAACAAAAAAATACCTGCACTAAAATGGTTACCATTCAAATTCTTCTTCGTAAAAATAATCCTTTTGTCAACATTTATGTCAACTCTATTGCCATCTAAATTTAAAATTTAAAATTGATTACACATATACTAACCTAAATTTTAAATTGTTAATATATTATTATATAATTATTTTTAACTTTGATATTTTAAACCACATTTTAAAAAAAATTAATGATACATAATAAATTATAAAACTCTCATTTAGTATGTCTCGAATGTTCTAGAGACAAAATTTATTAAACAACGGCGGAAGAAAGGAGGTTATTTTTTCAACGGCAGCCGAAAGCCGTTTTAAATGTGGAAATCTTTGTCTGTTCTGGAAGATTTGACCTGAAAAGCAGTGCCATGCCAAATTTGAAAAGATTTTATCACGTGAATTTAGAAAAGCAGATTTAAAGAATCTCCTTAATAGATTTTAGTCGTTGTTGCAATCCAAAGTTTAGTTCCGTGTAATAATTGTGTTCTTAATTTTTGTTTTTAGAGGTCTTAAAAAATTAGATTTTGGTCGAAAGAATATCTCCTAATAAATGTAGATATTGATGAAATGAATATCTATTAATTTTTAACTTTCAGTTTAGATTTGTGATCTAAATTTAGATTAATACATTTAATAAGAATATAAATAATTAAAAGATGATATTTTCACTATTTTAAATTGATGGTTCGTTAATATTATATGATTCAAAATATTAATATTAAAGTATTTATACAATTATAACAAAAAATGTAAACATACAAATGTAAATGGTTGTCTAGCAAATGAGCACATCTCACTTTTCTTAGTCAATCTCCACTATGAAAATCATAATTGTTAGAAACACAAATCTCTTATGGAGGACATAATGTTTTTCTTTGGGTGAAAATGACTTATTTATATTCGTGGCACTAAATAAAATTCCTTTTTGTAGTATATGATTGACTCTAGTGTTGATTTTTTTAGGCAAGAGATTAAAGTTGCACAAATTTCCTTGTCAAAATAATTGTATGGGATGGTATACATAAATATTGTAAGGGATAGTGTACATGCACTCTAAGCTCTATAGAATGCATTACAAACTCTTTGGATTGTATATCCACCTTTAATGTTTGAAGATTCATGTAAATTTAAGGAATTTTTTTGGGGAGGGGAGGCATAAGGTAGTTATAGGGGCCAAGGATGGTGCTCCACATAAGTAAATGTATTGTCTATTAGTCTATTGGGCATTCATTTGACTAATTTTAATTAATTCAAATTTTAAAATAAATTGAGTCTTAAATTTTGAGTAATTAAAAATTGTCAAATGAGTATTTTCTTTGTTGATTAAATATTGTTTTAAGTGAAGGGGACATCTCAAACTATTTGTTCTCCCTTTACTTAATTATTCTTTTTGTGGAATGATTTTAGTAATGTCTTTTTTATTTCTCAAAATAATGCAATAACTCCTACAAATGACATAGTCAAGTGTGATCAAAGCACCATGCATGTCATGATAGATTAAAAACGAGCACATATCTTTCCCCATGCATGAATTCAAACTCACGACTTACATAAAACCTTTAGATTGATCTTTTTCATTATTCTCCAATGGATTTTAGTAGGAATTTGTCATCCATCTAAGTTGATTTTCTAATGTATTGTGCAGATGGATAAGATATTTGCTAGTGTTGTTCAAGAACATTCTAGAACATTGTTAAAATATGTTGTAGATTGTCAAATGATCATGGTAAGAAAATTGTGGTGTATGTTGTATACTAACTTTACTTATTTTTCACTTCCTCAATTTGGCCCCTATTTGGTAAAACCCAAATAGAATTGCCTAAAGTGGCTCAAATAACTCTTTATTTTGTTTCAACCATAGCATTGTATAAAATTTCCTTTGCAACTCAAGCTTTCCATTAGAAATGAACTTCTTTCCAATGGACTAGCCACTAACATACATATATTAAATATTAATATATATAAAATACGTCTAGAGTTATCATTATTGAGGCGTCTATTATTAGACTATATATTTAAGTTGTTATATTTTGTACAATTAAATCTTGAGTAAAATCTCCAATTTATAATATTTAGTTTTGAATATATTAATGTAGAAACATTTTAAATAGTAAATTTACAAAAGCTCTTTCATACTTAAGCTTATAAATTTTAGAAACTTCTTTTTATGTGTAGCTTTTTAAAAATAATAACTATTTTTATTGTAAAAGATTACTTCAATAAATCTCAAGAGATATGTTGTTTCATGCTTAATTTTCTAAATTTTAGAAACTTGTTTTTATGTCTAGTAATTTTTTTAAAAAAATTATCTTATTTTTAAAAATAATATTTTTTTATTGGAAATAATTACTCAAATAAATCTAATGAACCAATGCATTCAATTCAAATAGATAACTTACCATAATATATATTTTTTATTTCAATTACTAAGTATTGTTCTTTAAATTTGAATAACCAATCATAAAGCAAAGACATAATCAAATCACCACAATATTTGCAAAACTAAGATTTCATTCTAAAATTAAACTAAATTCTAATTTTAAAATTCATACAATATTTATTATTTAATTGTGAAATTCATAATTAATTAAATTATAGTTATTATGTAATATAAATAAATCAAATAAAAGTACACATTCATTTTAAAATAATTCAACAATCAAAGACTGAAATTTAAATATAACAATAACCTTTCTATTGTATTTTTTTCATTTTTACAAACTATTTTATATTGTAAAATTAAATTCAATTGCAAAATCTAAAAAAATCAAAATAACAAAATAGATTAGTTATGATCAATACTAACCATGAAATTTGCATGAAATTTTATTTGAACATCTATGAATCTTTTAGCTTATACCTAATTATCTCTTAAAAGAAAGTCACCAACAATTGCAAGTGAACACCCCTTAATTTAGAAGGACCCGATTTCAAAAATTTGGCCATGTAAAGGTGTGGCTCTTAAAGTAAAAATGAAAATAAGAAAAAATTCCAAAATAAAAAAGAAAAAGAAAATAAAAAATCTATCTAATCATCTCCCAGCCTTCCATCTTTTTAAAGGACTAAAAGAAATAATAAAATATTTTTTTCATCTCTACGCAGGTAGGGCAATCAAATTAGATTCAACACTCTTAAAATTTAGCTCAATAAAATCCTGCATGTAAATGAAGCTCCTCCTCTTCTTTGCAGTCGTGGGTTTATTGATGATCTGCAAGACATTAAGCCATCTTTCGTTGCTTGCTTCTACGAATCATTCAAATAAGCAGGTGTAGTTCAAGCACTTGATCTTCCATGGTGCATGTGCATCTGTTTGGGCAAGGAAACAGCATTTATTCATATTAAATACATTGCCACCTTTGTTATTAGCTACTTTAGACTCTCTTTTTTTAACCCTTTACATCATATAGGGTGTACATAAATATAAATAATTCAAAGCACAAGAATTTGAGTTCTATGGAATAAAATACCTGCATCCATGTATCTTCCACTACTTTATCAATGTGATCCCCACTCCTATTTTGTTAGTTACACATTAACCCTTTCAAATTCAATGATTCATGCACGCCAATTTTTCCCTGAAGAGTTTTTATTGACACAGGTTGTTTGTTTTCACTGTAGAATGCCTCTCAACGTAATAACTTTACCTACATGAGAAGGTATCCTTAAATATCAAACAAAAATCAAATATAAAAGCATAAAGGCTCAATATCATGTGGACTATTATCACACACCTTTATTCAAGTTAAGGAAAATTGGAACTCTCATCCTCCTCTACACCATGACACAAAAAATAAGATGTAAAGTTGATCTTTTCCTAAGGAAGGGACTTTCAACTATCATCCCTAGAAGAAAATAATTATTTATATATACGGAGATCAAATCTCTATGACATAAAACATTGTAGTTTCAAGACATGTGCTTCACTCAAAAAGTTGTAATATAGTTCCTTAGTCCTCATTCACTTCACTAAAACCAAGGACATTAACATCCATTACCTAGAAGAGCTACATTGAGCTCTATGTGTTTGCTAATTTTCCCTCATTATCATGCTTCTATAGATACATGCAAAATTAGGGGAAAAGATTTTGAAATATTCCCCCCTTAATTATGCACACATGCAAGAACAACTATAAGGTCTAGACCTTCAGTCATGCCACCGACACCCTAAAAAAATTATATATTGATTATACACATCCTCTATTGTTGGCTATATAAAGGATTTTACAACAATTCACACTATAAATCACCATGGAATGGCTTCAATTTTTGCTCATCAATTGACATCAAGTGAAAATCTACATTATTCCAACCAGTGTAGAAATAACATCTTCAATGGGAAACCCATGTAAACCACAAAAATCTATGAAAAAATATTTGATTGTTCCCAATGCATAAATTTACAAAAACATTGCCTCTATAACAATGCACTCATAGCAGAAAACATCCTTGCATGCATCAAAAGCACTCAACTCTCCTTGAGATAAAAAACACATAAAGGCTCTACAAATTATGTTTAATAGTTGATCTCTTAGTTTGACTACACTAGACCTGTGTTGTCAAATAATTGCCACATCAAAGCCCTCCTTAATAGCACTCAACGTAAATCCTACACAATGACAACTTCAACATTTTGTGCCAATGATCCACTTCAAGTGGTGCAATGATATTCTATATCATTATTTTTTACCCTCTTCACTACTCTATATTCCATCTTTTGTGTACAAATATCAACTTCTCTCAACAAGGGTCACACACGAGTTCAATGAAACCCTCTCCTTTTAGCACCATAGTATAGGGGCAATATTCTCTCATCATTTGAAATCATGCATAATTAAGAATTCATTTTAGATAGCTACCACACCAACACACTTTAGATCTTTATCGGTTCCTAGATAGAAGTGTGTCTATTTTTTCACTTCACTAACTCCTAAAATTCATAAAAGCTTTCCAACTTCACATTTGTAAGTCATTAGTAAGTGTGTACATCACCAAGACATTCCCAATGTACACTGTCCCAATTTTTATGTTAGCACCCCTAGATCTTTCTAGTGCAATGGGGACATGACTATGAGAGAGTACATCAAGTCCCACTTTCTATGTTGGCACCTCTAGGTCTTCCCAACATAAGGAGGATGTCATTATATAAGAAAGGGTATCTAGATACAACTGCACAATAGTTCCACATAATGAATGGTTTTAAATCAAAATCAACTAAGTTATTTATGCATACACTAGATGCATGAGACCATTACTCTATACAAAATAGTGAATGATCCATGCATAAAATAATTCTCAAGTAAATAAAAAAAGCTTTTCAAATAAAAGTAAAGTAAAAAATGTAAATGGAATAAAATAATTCTTAAGTAAATATGATATTTGTAAACTAATATTTCTTAACGTTGTTTAGATAGATGTATTTAAGATATCTATACTCTTTCACATTGTTTCCTAAAGCATTTTTTTATTTACTTAATAGTTATTTATTTACATAATTTTATGGTTTTTTAAATGTATAAATTATGTTTTATTTTTTTGACATGTGACTTTGTGATGCCACTATAAAACATCTATCAAAATTATAAATTATGGCTTTGGGGACTACTCCCAATGTATTATTTTTAACCAAAAATATACATCTACACTATTATGGGTTGTAACAAAAATCCAAATCAAAGTGATGGACATGGATCTACTAACAAAAATCCCCAATAAGCTATTATCCTGCATTTTATCTCTTAGGTTAGCTTAATATCAAATTTTTATCTTAATATGTATATTTGTAGTATTAAGTAGAAACAACTAATAATAAGTCTATTATAGTATAAATTCCCATTTCTATCTCATCATCATCATCAAATATGGGTGTGGTCAACCATGTTATTCCTTCAATCACTCACAACCCCATAACTTGCTTCAAAAAATTTGTGCCTCTTTCCACCTTCCTTCTCGTTCTGGCCTCATTCTATGGCAACCCCATGGAAACAAATGGTCTCTACTACCTACAAACCACACCATTGTTCACTTTCAATGTCCCTTCTAGTGACAACATCCTTGCTCCATAAACCACCACCAAAATGGCATCGTTTAGGCCACCAAAGAATTGACTCAATCATAGTGTCAACCAATTTCTATATCAACTCTTTACCTTCTCCAAGATCCAACAACATTGCCACAAAAATTGATCAAATGCTTGTGCTAACCCTATACTAATGGCCTAAGACCTTAATTTTCTCCCCCAACCCCCACTAGGCTACATAAAGGAGGAAACCACTCTACATCTTAAACACTCTCTTCAACCTTTTCTCATTAATGCCACCCAATAAGATCATTGTTGTTGGCTACCAACTAAATGCATAGTTCTATACATTGCTCTAATCAATGTAAATGAGGTTCAATTTATTTGAGGGATGGGCTTCTTGATATATAGGTGAAAGCATTATTTACCATCATTATTCTCTCCACCATTTAAATCTTAAGTCTTAACCCATAATTAGGAGATTTTCTAGCCTTGGCATGAGCTAAGTATTTTATTTAAATGATAAGTACATATCACAATCCTTGAAATCTCCATAATAATGGTTATTCTCATTAATGCATCAATGCTTGAGCAAGTCAATTTTTCCTTAGTTTATTGTCCTTTCAGTTTTTTACAAGCCATCAATTTCAATTTTTATCTTTGGCCAAGGATCATCCTTT
>VDFB02193891.1:0-21847 GCA_007258455.2 Sequoia sempervirens | reverse complement strand
CGTTTAGCAAGAAATAACGTGCTCACGTTATAACACGAGCACATTTTTTATTGCACTAAAAATGGTTAAAAAACACAATATACCCGTGATGTCGGCCCACATTCTGCATATTCTCTTGGTTTTGCGCATGCTCCGACAAAAAGTAGCTTTTTGGTGATTGAGTGAAGTGTGCATGCATGATTTTTAGATTCCACCACCTTTTTCATGATATTTACATCACCTTTGCATGAAATAGCAGAGTTTTCACATTGAAAGGAATATAATATAAATTCAAGTTTGAATTATAGTGATGATTGATATACAATTGAAGTTTGGAGGGGAAAAAGCTTTTGAAAAAGTCAAATTTTTTAGGAGTTTGAGGAAAGAAGAAGCAAAGGCTACATAATTGGGTAGAACTCCATTTGAAACTTTGGTTTTTTAGGTATGTGAAGTCTTTGTACATTTTATTTCATTATATTATGGCTTGCTTTTATTTTTGTTGTTTTGCTTATTCCATGTTGATCAAATTGTTTGTTTGTCATGTTACAACCTTAGGTTGTCAATGGACATTTTAAATTACACAATACTATACACTTTCCTATTACATTTTTAAACCACATCTCTTTGAGGCATTTTGTTAAATTTAACAATTGACTCTTTATGTATGCTTCCAAAGCTTTCATTGAGGTATTTTGTCAAACAATTATACAAACCAGCTGATTGCCTTGTCTATGCTACCAAATTTTCCATACATGTCTCTAAAAAAATGGAATATAGTCCTAATGTAGTAGGGGGAGGCCTGCAACATACAAACACACAACTCCAATCTACAAACAAATTTTCAATTAACAATTTCATCATGACTTATTCTTTCAAAAAATTCACATTGTTTAGGTTGTAGCATATCAAAGTCACTCAATCGGGTATAATTCCCCACACAACCTTCTCACTTCTTAGTAGACCCCCAAATCCAAAAATAGTCTTTACTTAGGTCTCAAAACAAAAGATTTTCCATGTTTTAGGACCTTGCATGCTCAAATAGGTTTCCATTACAAAAACCCTCATTTTGCTCATAAATATCTAGGGTTTTCTATATTTCACAACTCCAAGGCCTTCCAAGCCTCACCAAAGCATCAAACAAGTTTGTTAGGGTCTGCGAAAACAAAATAAACCTTCACTAGGCCTTTAGCCTCATTAGATCTCAAAAACACCACTTTGGTTCCTCCTTTTCATGCCAAAAACTCACATTCTCAACCTAAGATAACAACACCATCCCTATACATGCCTTACCACTCTTAAAAGAAACATGAAACTTGAAAACAACATATTACAGGCCTTTCCTCTAAATCACAGGTCACCACAGTAGGAGGAAAGAATCCATCTTTAAATTAAAGTAAAACTCATACCCTGGTGGTCTATACAGGCTGATCATGAAGAATGGAGTTTTTTTATTCATCAAAACAAGCAAAGGAGTCTCAAAATAGATTGAAGTCCAAGTTAAGACCTTCCACCACAGTGATTTATGAATTTATAATCATGGGAGGCCTATACTGGGCCGTACATAGGAAAAAGAAACTGAAAACATAGAAAAAATACTTGAAACTCCATAGTTTAGGCGTTGAGTAGAGCACCAAATCCTCAAAAGAAATTCATTAAACCCTTTATTCGGGCTTATAGTTTTTATACATTTTCAAATCAGGAGTCCCAACTTCCTTCAACGCCCATAACCACCCTTTAACCACCAAACCTTCGTTAATCCTAAAAGTACTAGTATTAGCAATGGTTTGCTTAATGAGCTTCATTATAAATTTTTTTTGTTCTACAGACCTAGGACCATTTAGAAACCTTTATTTTACCCATTAAAGAGCCTTTCAACATATCCAACAATCACCAATGCTTGTTTTGTACCAAACTGCACAAATTATTAAGTTTTTTACGCTTTTAAGGATCCAAATTAGCCCACTTTTACAAAGGGACCACCTTCAAAACTTGTCCAAATATCTTGAAACCTTGGGGAAGCACTTTATATCTATCAAAACTTCAAATTATAGCATTAGATTGCAGAGATTCAATCATTTACCACCCAAACCATAAAACCCTCTCCCTAGGCTTAGAAACCGTATGTTTTATTGAAAGTAGCACTTGCCAAACACTCCAAAACTTGAAAACTATTGAAACAAGCCTAATATACCTTTCTCATGCTCAATCTAATATAAAATAACGCTGCCCAACTTAGAAACTCAATTTTAGTCACCAAAAGCTCAATTTTGTTAAGGAAAACTCAACATTTCCTCATTTGGTTTGACGCCCAATCCAAGATCATCCTCCATTCAAGTTTATCATGGCCTTTTATAATGTTTCCCTCTTAAAAAAGACCACTTCAACTTTGAAAACTAATATTTGAAAGAGGTGACCGTTGGTCTCCCTCTTTAATAGACTTTTACAACCCTTCACTATTAGTTAATTTGACTTGACTTAGCACTTTTTGCACAGGTAAAATTATTCGTCATGCCAAAGAAACGAACTGTTAAAAGGAAAAAACTAACAGATGATCAGCTCCAAGCCTTTAGAGATAAAGAGAAAAAATGGATGAGGGAATATCGTGAAAAGTAGAAATTGGGAACGATTGATGAAAACAAGCCAGTTGAAGAGGAACCTCAACCGTCAAAAAGAGAAAAGAAATTGGCAGCACAAAGGGCATGAATGCGAAAGAGTCGTGCTAGGGGAGATGCAGATACCGTAGTTGGAGACACACCCTCTACCACAAGTGAATACGAAGGGACACCATTAAGCACAAGAGAATATGGAGGGACACCATCTACCACAAGTGAGTATGGTTGGACACCATCCACCACATCTGAAGTTGATAGTACATCATCACTCGGATTTGATGAACAAGGTATGCCATCATCCCCACGTGAACCTAAAGGTATGTATTCTATTCCACCCTCGGTTGAAGGTACGCAATCTAGCCCACCTCAATGAAATATTGATGAAATTACTAATGTTGAGATGTATGTACCTAAGAGAACACCACCTAGAATTTTGTGTAGAAAGCCAAAGTTTTTGATTAATATTGATGAGGATATTTTGCAACACATGGAAGGTAAGATTCCATAACGCACTTGTAGAAGATATGTTGATAAGATTTGGCAAATGTTCTTTGAAAGGCTAAATGAGACCGGAAGATGTCAACTATTTGTTCAAATGATGTGGGGTTTAAAGTACAAAAATATCATCAAGACTCTTGGGTTGAGAACATTGAATGCATCAAGTGAAAACACTATTGTGAATAATCTAATGGATGCTTATGAGAGTGTGGGTAAGACCTCACACTCAAAGGATAGTAATTTCACCCAACGTGTCATTACACTGACTTTGGTAAGCTATCAAACAAAGAGATCTTGTCTCATTAAAAAGACAAGTGAACAAATGGGAATTAGTAGAAAAACTTTATCAAAATCCGTTCAAAGGCGACAAAGAATTGAGGGCACCGATTCAAATGAATTATGGGAATTCTCGGGAAGACTGCCACATAAAGATAAAAAAATTGTTGAAGCATTGAGAACACTAATTGAAGATTATTGGAAGAATTATACAAGGCCATCTCCGAATCAAAGGGATGTCATAAGAAGGAGAATCGGTAGTCAAAACCGTGAGCCGCATCCAAAGCATTTTTTGGATACAACTCAAACCCAATTTTTTCATAAATTTCAAAATGCTTATCCTCAAATTAGTATTTCTCAAAGATTTTTTGAAATTCTTAAACCTTTTTATGTCAATATAAATCACACACGCACTACTTGTTGCTGTAGACTACATATTGAATTCGCTAACCATTATGATGTTTATCGTTCTGTATGTTTATATTTGCATACTAATGATGTTTTGTAGGATTGTGGCATAGAAGCCCCACCAAAATCTTCAAGAGAGTTCTTATCAAAAAATTTATGTCAAATAGAGGATGGCCAAATATTCTATAGGACAACATGCTTGGATGGTTCATGAGAGCATTGTGGTGGCTTGCAACGAATGCCAGTATGTCAACATATGGAAAGCACATATGAGGTGGGACATAAACTAGTAGATTTCAGGAAGTATTAAATAGTGGCATACGCTACAAAAGATGGGTCTCAAGAAAAAAGGTGTGATTTGGTTATTGAGAAGATTCCAATGTATCAGTTTATGTCCATGTTTCATGAGAATATAGTGTATGAGTATGCAAGGCTTACCCATAGAGCCTGATTGCTGGACACACAATTCAAGCTATGCAAGGACACCTTTCTAGTTGGAAGCATAGTATCGGTGGTTGGCTTTGTAGAGAACTACACTCTACAGCCATAGTGTGAGGTGTAGTCACAGTATTACAACTCCACACAAGTTTCGATATTTGTGCACATAACATTCATTCATGCAACTGATAGTGCAGAGGACCAAAGGAAGGTATTGAGGGAGTATCACTTTTATATTAGTGATGATCGCACACATTCTCCAGATTTTGTGCAAGGTTGCTTCTAGATGTTCTATAGTGATTTGGCTCAAAGGGGCATAACATACGGTCGACATGTAATATGGTCAAATAACTGTGCAGCATAGTTCAAGAACGCGCGCATGTTCTACTGGTTGTGCAGGATGCATCTCTCTATAGGTGTTCAACATATGTGGAACTTTTGTGAGGTCAGGCATGGAAAGGGGGAGCATGATGGTGCAGGAGCATGCATGAAAAGAGCATTAGCACGAGAAGAGTTAAAGTATAAATACAGTGCAAAGTTGACAGATGCAAGTTCAATCGTCGAGTGGTGTAATGCTTCGATGGGTCTAGGTAATGAAGGTATGTCTTCAGTTCATAAATTTTTTTGGTTGATGGATGATACTAACATTGCACCAAATGAGGATTTTTGTACATTAGCTCAAATGCAGGTTCATGGAGTATTGATACAAATAAGATGGCATGCTTTTGTTCTTCATGTACAATGCAAGCCTGAAATGATTGTGAGTTAGGGGAGTGGGTTGAAAAATGGTTGACAAGTTATCTTACCCCACTTCACACATATCGCCCTCCGACGACATTGGAACTAACATAGATGGAATCATCGGTCGACTTTGACTACGTATCAGATCTAGTTCAACCAGGTAATATATCTACTTGCTTAGTTTTTCAAATTCCATATTGTTATCTTACTTTGTACTGTATTCATAATGTTGACTAATTTCAAGTGATTTTATGCACATATCAATGCAGGGCATGTTTATGTAGTTATTGCAGATGAAGAAAATAAAGAGGGAATAGACTATTACTTGTATCAATGTGTTGAGGCCAGAAAGAAATTGGAAGCCCCAATTATAGATGGAGAAAACATCGAATACCCTACAGGCTCAGTTATTGTTACTGGAACATGGCTTAGAAGGTACCCACATAAGAGTGTTAAACATTGGCTGTTTGAGGACTTTGACACGCATCGTAAGATTCTTCATTACTCGAACCTTGTTGTGGCATCCAATGTTCATTTGAGAAAATATGGGAGTAGACCTTTGAACAAGACCTTGTGGAAGGTCCGTGAGTCTGACCATGAGGCAATACTTGACACAATAAAGAGTAGAGCAGATCTGGATGGTTCATTGGATTAATTTGTAAGTATATGCACAATGGTTCTTATTAATTTATACTTGTATCCATGTTAATTTGTTTGATACCAATGCTATCATGTCTTATTTTACTTTGTGTATTTGTAAGTAACCCGGTAAACATTGAATGGTGTCCCCTTGCAGAAAATGCAGATTTATGAGCCATCCAAGAGAATCTTAGGCATAAAAGCAATGCAACATCCCTATTTTGATGATCTTGACAAATCTCAATTATGATTTTTAGCCATTACAAAAGTGTGTGCAAAGCTTGGTGAGGGAATTTCAAGTTATTCATTTGAAGTTAACCTTATCATGAGCACCTCTGATGTAGACATTATAGGAGCATCTCGAATTTCAAGATATTCTAGATTCATGAGAGGTGTTGTGTGCAATAGGTATCTTGGAACTCACAGTGAAGATGTATGAGCAAGAATGACTAAGTTGAGAGACTGACATGCCTATCTATAAGTGCCTTCCATCTATTTTCATTTCATTTCCATTTTGGACATGAGTTGTTTCTTTTTATTCTTTTACTTTTCCTATCTGTAACTAAACTAGTAAAAATTGATTGGTCTCTCCTTGCAGAAAATTTTGATTTTGGATCCATCGAAGAGAATCTCAGCCAAAAAATAAATGCAACATCCTTATTTTGATGATCTTGACAAATCTCAATTTTGATTTCAAGCCATTATAAAAGAGTGTGTGAAGCTTTGTGAGGGAATCTCAAGTTTCTCATTTGAAGTTAACCTCTAAATGAGAACCTATGATGTAGATATTATAAGAGAATCTCAAATGTATGAGTGACATTGTAAAATATCTGTGAGAACAGAGTACCTAAGGCATTGTAATGAGATTTACTTGTGATGACATTTACTGAAATAATGAAATTTGGTGTAGGGGCACCAAGGTTATTGAGAAAATTTGGTTCACGGAAATCTTTTAAGTTAGTTTTGTGTTTTGGGTTTTGTCAATTGAATAAGGTCATAACACATCCAAAATTGATTTATAATGTAATAAGTCATGTTAGTTACAAAAAGAACAGTTAGGCATGATTGGAAAAATATAGAATCATTTGAAAAGGCTATTTAAAGCCTCTTGAAGGCTATTTCAGTCAATATTTGAATTTGTAGCCTTTTGAAGGAAAATATTTGAATATGGTTGTAAATGTACTATTAGTGAGATTGATATTGTTAACCTTCAGAGAGTAGCAGTATTTATGTTGATGAAATTTCCTTTAGATGCAAGGATTCAAAGCACATCAACCATGTGGTACAAATGATTAAATCCTAGAGACGATCTGTAGCAATGAAAGAGTCTGAAAAGGAAGAGAGAGCTACACTAGTGACTCAGGAGAAACTTTAGTGATGCAGAGTCAAGGTGGAGAAGACTCAAACAAATTAGATTTCAATAAATCAACAACCTTTGTTATTTCATTTGGCCATCTTGGAACAACTACCAACAAAAAGGCTTCCAAACTCAACAATTTGGCTTAAATTTTAGAGAATTCCTCACAAGGACCATTTCATCATCAATATAGCATCTACTAAAATCCCCAACACCATTCGCAAGCCAGACATACAAGGTTTCTTTGCAATTTCTTGGAGATCCTTCAAACTGCCCTGCAAAAAGGCTACAAAATTAGCCCTATTTTACAAACAAACTACTCTTTAAACTTCTTCTAACCACAAAAGCTCTTGGAAAGTCATCAAATAGGTCACAAAACTCCCAATTCCATAGGTTTTATAAAAGCACTCAACCTCTAAGCCATAATTGATTAAAACCCTCAATTTTCTAACAAATACCTAGGGTTTTTAGCATCTCACAACTCCAAGGCCTTCCAAACCTCACCAAAGCATCAAACAAGTTTTTTAGGGTTTTCACACACATAATAAACCTTCACCTATCCTTTATACTTAGTAGATCTCAAAAACATCACTTTGGTTCCTCCATTTCAAGCCAAAATCTGACATTCTCAACCTAAAACATCACCAGCCCTATAAACGCCTTACCATTATTAAAATAGTTAAGGAAACTTGAAAAAAACACATTGTAAACCTTTCCTTTGAGTCACAATTCACCACAGTAGGAGGAAGGGCTCCATCACAAAAATTAAAGTAAACTCATACCCTGTTGGTCTGTACAGGCTGAATAAAGAAAAATGGATTTTCCTTTCACTAAAACAACCAAAGGTGTATCAAAAAAGATTGAAATATAGGTTAAGACCTTCCACCATAATTTTTCATGAATTTCTATTCATAAGAGGCCTATACTAGGCCGTACACAGAGAAAATAAACTGAAAACTCAGAAAAATGTTGAAATTCCATAGTTTTAGGTGTTGTGAAGAGCACCAATCTTCAAGAAAACTATTGATTGAACCCCCATTCAGGCTTGAATGATGTTTTTAATACATTTCAAATGAGAATCATCTCCCTTCAATGCCCATAACTACCTTTGAACCACCAAACCCTTATTAATCCTACAAATACTAGTATTTAACAATGGTTTTGCTTAATAAGCTTTATCATGCAAATTTATTATTCTAAAGGCCTAGGACCACTTAGAAACCCTTATAAAATGACTTTTAGACTCTTTCTCTGCACTCCCAGCTACTTTTTACATAATTTTCCTTTATGGCAATATCAACAATTATTCAATTCAAGAGTGTTTTTTCACATTTGTCCACCCTAACCTACTAATTCCCAAAGAACATAAAAGATTGGTCTATTATACCTTATTCAAGACAAAAAGACCTCAACATACTAACATTTACCAACTGTCCTCCCAATTTACCATCAAACAATCACAAATTGAGGGTGAGGTGTGGGTGCTCCTACACCATTCATCTTTCAAAAACAAAGTGAATTAGGCTGCAGACATCTAGATCGGGCTAGCATTTGGTGGAAGAGGAAGAAAGATGACTGGAACTCTAGAGGCCCACCATACTAGATTTTGGTATTGAACCATGAGAGTAGAAGAGAGATTTGATATCATGTATCAAAACATTAAGCATGCATTCTTCCAACCAACAGAGAAGGAGATGATTACTTTGCTTCATTTTCATTTGCATAAGCATACCAAGGCATGGGAACCAAGAAGACCAAGGATGTCCAGTTTTATGTGGAGGTAATGGATGTGGTTCAAACTTTAGGAGGGTCAAGAAAGTCAATGTATGATCTTTATGAAATTGAGGAAGAACAACAAGAGAGGGATAGGAAAAATAAAATCAATACAGAGTTTCAAGGATTTGTCAAGCGAGTAAGAGAGCTATGGGAGCAGCCTCATCTAAAATATTTTGAACTAGACTTTGATATGTACCATTTAGAGAGATTTTTTTTCATGGAGTTCCTTTCAAAGCCTCTGCTTTTATTATTCTTATGGTAAACTGTTTGGTAGAGTTGGTGGAATTACCTTTGTTAGTAGTAATTGCTATTAATGAGATTGAGATTGTTAACCTTGAGAGAGTAGGACTTGGGAAAAAGGAATTTGATATGGCTATTGCTTTCAAAGACTTCAAGCAGGATGTACTCCACATTAACGCCATTCCTCAATCTTCACTTGATGGCATCAAGGAATGGTTGAACTCCATGGTTATAAAGTATTATGAAAGTAGAATGAACTTGTACTAGAAGCCAATTTTGAAGACTATTATTGATGATTCAAAGCACACCAACCATGTGGTACAAATTATTAAATCCCAAAGATGATCAATAGCAATGAAATGATGCGAAGAAAGGTAGAGAGCTACATTGGTATTTCGGAGAAACTTTTAGCTTTCAAAAATTAGAAACAGGAAGATGTGTGGATCGAGGCTAGCATTTGGTGGAAAGAGGAATAAAAATGATGATTAGACTCTAGAGGCCCACCATAATACTAGATTTTGATATTCCAACCATGAGGCCGAAAGAGAGATTTGATATCATGTATCCAAGAGCAGTAAGCATGCATTCTTCGGCCCGGTGGAAAGGAGGTGATTACTTTGCTTCATTTTTCATTTGCATAACCATATCCAAGGTGTAAGGAACCAAGAAGGCAAGGATGTCAATTTTTTATGTGTGGATGTAATGGATGTGGTCAAACTTTAAGATGGAAAGAAAGGTCGATGTATGATTCTTAACCTTGAGAGAGCATTTATGTTTGAGGAAATTTCCTTTAGATACAAGGATTCAAAGCACATCAACCACATGTGGTACAAATGATTAAATCCCAGAGACGATCTGTAGCAATGAAAGAGTCTAAAAAGGAAGACAGAGTAACACTGGTGACTCAGGAGAAACTTGACTTTCAAAAACAAAGTCAATTGTTTGTAGGGCGATTAGTAGATCAGGACCTTGACATTTGAACTGGAAAGAGGGAAAGAAAGATAGGCATTTGGAACTTCTGGAGGCCCACCATGCCTAGATTCGGTGGTAACCATGAAGAAGTAGATGAGAGCTGATATCATGTATCAAAACATTAAGCATGCATTCTTCCGGCCAGCGGAGAAGGAGATGATTATTTTGCTTCATTTTCATTTGCATAAGCATGTCATGGCGTGGAAACTAAGAAGACCAAGGATGTCCAGTTTTATGTGGAGGTAATGGATGTATTTAAACAAGGAGGGACAAGAAGTCAATGTATGATTGGTGTAGGAGCGCCATTTAGTAGGTTTGTTCATCCAAGGCAAATAAGGAGTAGAATATCATCAATTTACTAAAACCGGCTAGAACGTACATTTGAAGGTTTTTGAGTCAATAAAAATGGATTTTTGACCCATTCACCTCTTTTGTAGCCTCTGTAACTTGAGGAATGGGTCTGCACTAACATTATTAAGGTGTGGGAATGATGTGTTAGTGTTGAGGAGGTATGAAAGTGAGATGGGTGTGAAACCCATGTGTGTAAAAGTGAGTTTTCTTTAAGAAAAATGGTGGTTTTGAAGAGTCAAATTGTGTTTTTGTGTAGGGCAGCATTATTTTATGATTGTTTGAGCTTGTGTAGGGTATCAAAAACTTGTTTGAGTAATTTTTAGGTTGTGGTTAGCTTTGGAAGTATCATTTTCAATAAACCCCTAGGGTTTAGGCTACAATAGAGGGTTTTGTGGTTTACCCATTGTACAATGGTATAATTGAGATCTAATTGTGGATTTTGAAGTTTTGACACTTTAGAATTGCTGCCTCAAGAGTTGGTAAGTTTTGGATAAGTTTAGAGTATAGACCCTTTGTTCAATCGGATCGATCCCTCAAGGGTCCAAAGGGCAAAATGGCTTCAAACTTCAACGTGAGATTACTTGGACACCGTGATGCTTAAAAACTTCTCATCTAATCCTATGGGATCATGTTGGGCCCCTCTATAATAACCTCTCTCGGTTTTCATTATCTCGGAGTGGTTTTCCCATGGTGTCCAATTTTCAGTTGATGGAAAAAGTGTCAAATGGAAGCAGTGGAAAGTTGCAAGGTGGTGCAACTTTCGTTCTACAACTCGTGTGATGAAACAGACTGTTCCAACATGTCTGAATAGGCATTTTTATGCTAGGAATGGTCATCTTTCACACCCAAACATGTGGAATCACTTTGAGCTACATTCAACCAAATCAATCCCTTAAGGGTCCAAAGGGAAAAATGGCTGCAAACTTCAGCATGAGGTTACTCAGACACCGTGATGCTTAGAAACTTATCGTTTGATTTGATGGGATCACGTTGGGTCTCTCTACAATAACCTCTCTCAGTTTTTGTTATCTTGGAGTGGTTTTCCTGTGGTGTCTAGTTTTCAGTTGATGAAAAAAGTGTCAAATAGAAGTAGTGGAAAGTTGCAAAGTGGTGCAAATTTCGTTCTGTAACTCATGTGACCAAACAAACTATTCCAACGCGTTTGAATAGGCATGTTTACTCTAGGCATGGTCCTCTTTTGCACCCAAACATGCAGAATCGCTCTGAGCTACGTTCAACCAGATCGATCCCTTAAGGGTCCAAAGGCCAAAATGGTTGCAAACTTCAACATGAGGTTAGTCAAACACCGTGATGCTTAGAAACTTCTCGTATGACCCTATAGGATAATGTTGGTCCCCTCTACAATAACCTCTCTCGGTTTTTGTTATCTCAGAGTGGTTTTCCCGTGGTGTCCAGTTTTCAGTTGATGGAAAAAGTGTCAAATGGAAGCAGTGGAAAGTTGCAAGGTGGTGCAACTTTTGTTCTGCAACTCATGTGACCAAACGGACTGTTCCAACATGTCCTAATAGGCATTTTCATGCTAGGCATGGTCCTCTTTCGCACCCAAACATGCAGAATTGCTCTGAGCTACATTCAACCAAATTGATCCCTTAAGGGTCCAAAGGGAAAAATGGCTGCAAACTTCAGCATGAGGTTACTCAGACACCGTGATGCTTAGAAACTTCTTGTCTAATCCGATGGGATCACGTTGGGACCCTCTAAAATAACCTCTCTCAGTTTTCGTTATCTTAGAGTGGTTTTCCCGTGGTGTCCAGTTTTTAGTTGATGAAAAAAGTGTTAAATGGAAGTAGTGGAAAGTTGCAGAGTGGTGCAACTTTCGTTATGCAACTCGTGTGACCAAACAGACTATTCCAATGTGTCCAAATAGGCATTTTTACGCTAGGCATGGTCCTCTTTCACACCCAAACACGCGAAATCGCTCCAAGCTACGTTCAACCAGATCCATCCCTTAAGGGTCCAAAGGGGAAAATGGCTGCAAACTTCAGCATGAGGTTACTTGAACATCGTGATTCTTAGAAACTTCTCATCTAATCCCATGGGATCATGTTGGCCCCTCTACAATAACCTCTCTCGTTTTTCATTATCTCAGAGTGGTTTTCCCGTGGTGTCCAGATTTTAGTTGATGGAAAAAGTGTTAAATGGAAGTAGTGGAAAGTTGCAAAGTGGTGCAACTTTCGTTCTGCAACTTGTGTGACCAAACAGACAATTCCAACGCGTTCGAATAGGCATGTTCATGCTAGGCATGGTCCTCTTTCTCACCCAAACACGCAGAATCACTCTGAGGTACGTTCAACCAAATCGATCCCTTAAGGGTTTGAGTGTAGTATGTTGAAATAGGCCATTCCACCTATTGTTCAGGCTATGTCTCGGTGATATGGGCCTGATGTAAGTAGGATAGGGAGTAGGAATAAGAAAATAGCATTAGTAAGGGCATTGGAAGAGATTACTAATGTTTCCCCTGTTGAAAATTCAAAATTGAGGCCCCTTAAAAGCAAGGCTAGAAGAGGTGAAAAGAAGAAATTGCTTGAAAATAAGTTAGAATAGGTTGGAAATAGGGTGAGATTGTGTATTTTGATGTGTTCAAAATTTCTACAAGGATAGGGGAGGCCAAAAGTATGTTATGGCATGACATGCCCTAGTTGGGAAAACAGGGATTTTGAATGAAAAAGAGAGGTTTGAGGGAGTAAATGTGGGTAAAGTCAAGGGGCAATATAATTTGGTGGTCAATTAAGTTTGTGTAGGAAAAATGAAGAGTGTTGGAATAGGTTTTTAGGTTCAAGTTTGAGGGTTCCGTTCGCCGATTTGGCCATATTTTTTTGGATGGGGGTTTAGTTCATTTTCGGTTCGTTGGTACAAAAAACATGTAAAAACAAAATATATATCTATGCAACCTAGAAGCATGAATTAGGATTAGAATATCACATATCATCATATAAACAAAAAAACCACCATAAACTTGAATGTCATTTAAAACAACAAAATTGCCAAAAAAAATGTTTATAACCTGCAAAAAAATGTGAATAAAATCACGCTAATTTTCGCGTGAAAAAAAACCATGAGACCATAGCTTGTTGCTTACTATTATTCTTTGATATATTTTTTCCAAGCATCCATTGCTTGTTCAAAAGTAATTTGTTTAGGCTTTTAGCCATAGCAGCAAGGCAGTGAATTGTTTAATAAAATGCTTTGGTAGACATGTATGAAAAATGTGGTAGCATAGACAAGGGAGTGAACTGTTTGAAAAAATGCCTCAAAGAAATGTGGTTTCATGGTGATGGAATGGCATGACGAATTCCATGACAAGAAAATTGCTATGGATTGTCATGGCATTCCAAAACCATTGAGACCACATTTCTTTGAGGCTTTTTTTCAAACAGTTTGCTACCTTGTCTATGCTATTGCTTATTATTATGCTTTGATAGATTTTTTTGAAGCATCCATAGCTTTTTGGAAGCACCTATTTTTGGATTTTAGCCATAGCAGCAAGGAGGTGAATTGTTTGATAAAATGCTTTGGTCACTAACTCATTTGACTGCAAAATCCGATGAAAATGTTTGACAAAATATGTATAATTTGATGTATCGTCGGGTGCTTGTAAAATTTGAGTGTAATTTTCAATTTTTTGAAAGTTTATCCTTGACATTCGTTAAAATTTTGATGAACCTGGGTTTCATCGAAATGTTGACTATCAGTTTCGTCGAAATTTTGACAAACATGAAAAATAGAAAAAACCAAATTGTGGCCGACATAAAGAAAAGTGAGTTGGCGCCTGATTTATTACGACAGTGTTTTGATCTACTTGAGACAGTTTGTGGAGAACTAAGGACGATTTTCTTAGGAAAAATCAGAAAAAATTCAAGAAGATATCACCAGGTTGAGGGTAGTCATTGTCTTTTTGCAGAATTCAGTTGTGAAGTCAGATTTGTAGTTCCAGGTTTGAAAATCATATTTTAAAGCAACATCTCATCAGATTTCATTTTTAGAGGTTTAGGGTTTTGAGAATTTCATGTCTAGATTTTGTTGTGTGGAATCAACATAAGATCACAACCAAGGAACATATTCTTGTGACTGTAATTATGTGATCCATAACTCTATTGGTCATGTGGCACAGTTGTGCTATAACAAATACAGGATGCATTCATGTGTGACACAAGTTTAATGTGGCTATGTTATGATAGAAATGGAGGAACTCATATAATGTAGTTAATTAGGGTTGTATAATGTAGGTGTCAATCATCATTGGGTGCATTCGGGTTGTCTCAAGTTTAACAGGTTAGGATGTAATTATAGCATGATCGAAGAGTGATTACCTCTTCTTGCAATAAAGAGCCTATAACTCTGGTTAATATGTAGAGTGGTTGTGTTATATCAATTATGTAGTGCATTCAAGCACAACCCATGTTTAATGGGCTATTCTAGAGAGTGATCAAGATTTTCTAAACGTTATGAATGTTACTTGACATATATTTGCATAATCTCAAATTCCTTTAGAGGCTTTTGAAGTATCAATGTATCCTATATAGGGTTTAGAATGGTTTCTTTTAATTAAAAAAATAAATAAATGATGTATGTGCATGTAATTAGATAATGTGGAGATCTCCTAAATCTACCCCAACACACTATCCTCTTTGACACTGTATTCATTACTCCAGCTACTAGGGTTTTGCATGTGACATCTTTAATATCTTCATGACCGTGGCTTTTAAATAGATCTCAGTCTTTTCTTTAATCCTTTTCATGGTAACCGTTGAGTTCCATAATCCACCTTCAATATCTTCTAAGAATGGTGTCTTAAGCTAGACTGCATAGTATGCATATAAAGCAAGTCCTTCATACCTGCCATTGTTCCAAACCACCACTCACTGTCTTGCTTAAAATGTTTCCTCCATAAGCACAATAGCATGTTTTAAAATCATGGTTGCCAGTGATTGATCATTAAGGTCACCACTTTCATCATGAAGATACAATGAGATTTTTGTCTTCAAACTCAAGGCATTATGCAAGATAACATTGTGAATTGTTTGTTGTGTACGTTTTGATTTTCTTGCACATTTACTGCTTTGCTAACTTCCTTTAAGACTGGGTATTGCACCCTTAGCTACAATCTCAAATAGTTCATTCACTATCACTTGAAGATTCATTTCATGAGCATCCTTCTATAAAATCAAACTATGCCCTATAGACTACCTACTTACTACAAGGGACTCATTGTTTCATGGTATTGTAGTTCTTAAGATCCTTCAACCTTATTGACACTACTTCAGAGTCCACAAGGTATTATTCACTATTCTCCCATCTTTGATGAGTCTCAAAACACTACTCAAATATGCAATCCACTACCTCCATTATACATTAATGGCTAAGAAGAAACATTGAACCTATGATTACCACTATTACTTAATTTGGAAAGTCATTCCTTGATTGCATTTTCCTTGTCTAATACTACCAAAAACATTTGAAAAACCCTTAAGGTCAGCAAGGGGGTAAGGAAACTCACTGTTAAAATCTCCACTTTACTATGCATGGTTTGAGCTTTATTATCTTGTCATTGCTTAGCCTCTTTTTGACTGTCACATCTCAAGTGACTGTCATTCTTCTTACCGTAGATTGCATTTACAAATGTCACTAAGCTACATAGCGTGCTTGTTATTGGCTACAATCTTTAGATTGCAAGATTTTGTTATTACCTACAATGTCTCAATCTTTCTAGTATTGCAACCTCACTAATCCGCTATAGTTATTGTTTATGTTTCTACGAAGGCCTAGGGTTTGTACCCTAATCATGCTCTTACCAATGCTTATGTTGTTTTTTATTAGGGCTCTCTCAATGTTGAGGGCCCTAGGGATAAGCTCGTCATAAGAAGTGACACATTGTATCTTTAACTAAAAGGATAAATCCGTATTGACATTAGCAATGATGATTCCGACTCGTTGCTCCTTAGGAATGGGTCACTTGCTCTTACTAGCTCGCTACCTCCATTGTTGTAGGAATTTTGTGATCAAGTTCAATATTCTGATTTTAGGAGTCTTAACAGTTGGAAATCATAGTAAAATCAGAATTTAATAAGATTTGGAATTAACATTGTAAAGTGTTTTTTGGGGTCATTAGCTTCAAACTATCTTCTACTCTTTTCGCGGGGTGGTTGCATGCCAAATTTTTTGAGGGTGTAAATATCCGAATTATTAGTTTATGTTGCTTGTCTATGAATAAAATTATTGGAGTGTGAGTTTGATATTTTTTGAAGATCTAAATATTCAAGCTTGGTAAAGAAAAATCATGTTAGATAATATTAGTCCAAAACAAAATGAAGAGACACTTGATAGATTGTGGGCTAGATTGAAAAGAAAGGGTGATGGGAAATGTTATTGTCCTTGCAATAATTGCAAGGGCTTAAATACAAGATGAATTTTAATCACAACAGCTGAGAAACATTGTAGGCAGCATGGTCACGTTGAAGGGGGGCATGATTATCACCTATTGGTAAGTTGTTCATTATATGTGTTTATATTCATTGAATTTGTAAATGTTTATATCGTTTTAACATTATATATATATATAATCACTTGATCATGATCATGGTTTATTTGTGTCTATCATTATTATAAAGGTGGGGTGCCCTAGGGTAGATGATATAGATTATCATGGGCTGGAGAATGTGGTTTTGCAAGTGGACGAACATGGAGTTGTGAATATCGAAGATAAAGTTAATGATCCTAGGGAAGAAGATGATGGTACGAATACATTGATCCATGACACATTTAGTGGCAGAGCTGATCATGATGATCAAGATGACTTTGATGATGTTCATGATTTGCACAGTACTTGAGAGGCCTCTGACCTTTGTAAGAGGCTCCCAAACAACTCTTCTCTCTGTTGTATTGTTCTTTGTTGTGACAGAAGGTTGAATGGTTTATCAAACATAGCAATCTCACAGGATGTTGGGTATGCCATATATGTCATCTTTTCATCTATTTTAATTGTTGTTAGTTCATCACTAGTAAATAAATGATGAAATATGTACCATTCTAATATTCTTTATATTAAAAATATTTTTTGTAGATTGATTGAGTGAATTTTTGTTACCACCATCAAATGTTTTACCTCACTCATACCGAGATTTATCTGCCATTATGAAAGATATCAAAATGGGTATCAAGCAATAGATGCATGTCCCAATGATCATATTATATATCATAAACAATAGAATTTGGAACAAAATGTAAGATGTCATATCAATAGATATTGAGCGAGATCAACTAACAAAAAGGTCATGAGGTTCTTAGTTATATTCCCATTATTCCGCATTATGTAACAATTATTTAGGTACAAAATCTTAGAACAATTTATGGATTACCATTCCTGGAGAATAGAAGTGGAGATGACATTCTTTGCGAGATACACCTACTTGGATGGTTCTGCATTTAGGAACATGGAGGAAAATGGCCACACTTTAAAGAAGAACCTCGTAATCTCAGGCTTTCATTGGGAGTAAACGGTGTCAATCCATTTGGAGAGCTGAGATCTATTTACTTAGTGTAGCCTGTTTTTGTTATCAACAATAACATTCCTCCATGGATGTCAATAAGAGGAGCACATAATGTTGTCAATGGTATTTCTAGGTATTTTTACATCAATTTTCTTTTAGTAGTAGCATCTCATTTGTCTTATTTGTTGCATAATGACTTATATTTTTTTCATTCAATATTCATGTACATTAATTTATATATATTGTAGTAAAATGGTTATAATAATTATGTAATGTTTATGTTCATTCAACTAGGTAAGTGCCAAGTTAAAGATATGAATGTATATTTCGATCCTCTTATCGACGAGTTACTAAAGTTATGGAATGGTGTCACTATATATGATGTCTCTAGACCAATAGGACAAAGACAATTTCAATTCCATGCAATGCTTGTATGGACAATTCATGATGCCCCAGGGCTAACACATTTTTGTGGTATGTTATAGCGTTTGAATGCACTTTAACAATATTTAATTTGATGAAGTATATATCATGCATGTTTTTAAAATAATCTATTCATTATATATAATTATAAAAATTGACATATTTAATCCAATTATATATGATCTTGCAGGTCTTCAAACAAAGGGAAAATTTGCATGTCCAATTTGTGGTCTCAAGATGAAATCTTGTCATTCAACAAGTTTAGGAAAATAGGTGTTTGATGAGTATAAGCACTTCTTCCATAGAAATCATAACTATCAAACTATTGGAAAACATTTTTTCAATGGGAAAGAGGAGACTACATCAAAACCATGAAAAATGACACCTCGCCTATGGAAGTTGGAATATAATATAATTAATCATCAAAGTTATACATCAGATCAAAAATTTTATCTATCATATATGATATGTTTTGAATTTATATGTTTATATTGTGTTGTGTTTACTCATGTTGTAATTGACAATGATTGTCATTGTTAATTTGTTTAACTTATATGCTTCATGAAGGTCGTCAAGGCATTAATGGTTAGCTTCCACAGGGACTGAAAAGTTATCCCAAACAATTTAGTAGGTTGCCCTACTATGAGCAGCTAAAAATTGTGCATTTGTTTAATACAATGCATATCGGAAGGCCTGGCGAAAGCGTTATGGAAAATGTGTGGATGGAAGGCATGACAAGAAAAAATTGTCAAAATTTGTACAGTGACATTAGGGAAGCCAATCATGCAATGAAAAAAATGTCATTCAATTAAATAGCGATGGAGACCAAATTAATATAAGTGCAGCCTTCCTTGAGGATTTATTATGAGCAACAAAGCAATGCTATAAAAAGAATTCATATAAAAATTTGATTTCCCATAGGATTTGTTCGCGAACATAAACAATAACAAAAGAAAGGTGAATTTGGGTGGGGATGAAAACACATGATTGAATACCTTCATTAAAGGTAGTGGTGCGGTATATTATATACATCATTTTTAGTGTATTGTGTTTACTACTTTTGGAAAAATAGCCAAATATCATTTTATAATTGTTGCGGTATGTTCTACCTCTATCTCTCCCAGGAAAACTTTTGACTGTAATGTCAAGTAAGTTATATATGATCTTTGGAAAATACATGAGGGTAAGTAGCGATATTTGTTCAATTCATTGTATACATCTTATAATTTCCATTTTGTTTTGCTTGTTGCCAATATCTTGTATATTTTGTTAAATCTAGATTGTATATTTGCACCTTGAATCACTTGGCAGATGGATTTTGTCATCTGAAATCCATAAAGAAGATATAAATTTTTGGAAGAGAAAAATTCCTCTTCTAATGTGTGAAATGCAAAAGTGTCTACCTTCGAAATTTTTCAATGCACAAAAACACTACCTCATACACCAAGTTGAGGAGATTGAATTGTGTGGACCTATACACACAAGGTCAATGTGGATAGTTGAGAGGCACTTGAAATTTTTGAAGGCTTTGGTTAGACAAAGAGCACATCCTGAGGGTTCTATGGTGGAGGGATATATGGTATACCAGACCATGGTGTACATTAATGAATATCTTCCTAAGTTTGCAACAAAGATCCATATAGATCACATTTGGGATCCCAACTCCATTAACAAATTTGAAGGGGAGTACCTGATGGGGAAAGGTAGATTGAGGAAAGTGAGTTAATTATAAGATAGTCATGGAGATTAATTAAAATACATTTTACATATGGTTTTATGTATATTGTACTTATTGGTTTTAATCTTCAATATACATCAATTATAAATTAAGGTCGTATACTGTGGTATTTAACTAATTATATGTCGTTTGTGAATTTCAATTTTTTTTGGTACAGTTGGTCGAGAGTGGGATACACTACATTTGTACATCGCCAACAATTTTGATTGGATGACGGTATGGATTGAGCGATGTCAACAATTTGGTCGTGCATTAACATGGGAAGGTGTGGCTTCATTGGTTAAAGAAGCTCATTGTAATGGAGATTCCAATGTTACACAAAGGGAATTGATTTAGCATATGGTTTAAGAGATAAACAGGTACATATAAATATATTAATCACCCATATTATTTAATTATTTTCAATTATATTGATGTATATATATGTTGAATTGTTTTCTTTGCATACATTGACCCAAGAATAAATATGTTTATCAACTGACGATATTGCAATAATTTTTACATGTTTGACATATTGCAGGTGAAACACCACAAGGCTATGTGGTGCAATGGTCATAAATTTTGAATCAAAATGTTGGATGACATGAAGAAAACTTGTGGTTCTGGTATAATTGCAGTCTTTCAGGTGACTAATGTTTCATCTAGAAGCGACATACATCTAGAAGTCTCAGAAAATTGATAGTATGGGATTTTGGATGATATACTTCAGTGTGACTTTAAGTCCTTCAGATTAATTTTGTTCATCATCCTATGGTATAGGCTACGATTGAATGAAAATGATCCTGAGAGAACTGCTATTGAACATGATAATGGATTTACCACGGTTAATATAAGGTTGATCAAGCAAGCTAGAAATGAGCCCTATGTTCTTCCAAGCCAATGTGAGCAAGTATTTTACTCAGAGGTTCCAGGTAAACTGGGTTGGTCATTTGTTGTTAGAAATTATCCAAGAGGAAGGCCGATAAAGTATAATGTGGTGGAAGAAGAAGATACCGAAGAACTAGAAGATGATGTAGATGATGATCAGGATCAACAATTAGTTGATGATGTCCCTGACGAAGATGTCGAAGAAGGAGGAACTAGATCATGATGATGTAGGAGTTAATGTTCATGAATGATATCCGTGTGGATGATGTCATTATCGGCCCGATATTATTGATGATGATGATGATATGACCAATCCTTACAGTATTAGAATCACGGATGGGATAATGCACAAACAAAGAGTTGGATGAAGAAGATCAATGACATTGAAATGTATATAAAGTTATGTGATTATATTATCTGTTGTGTAATTTCTTGATAGAATTATATTTGAATTATGTGGTTACATAATTAATTCATGATGTTTTTAATTTTTATGACATTACATAATTAATTTAATGATGTACTTTTTAATGTTTGAAAGGTCTAAAAATTAAAACATTTCAATAGTGATGTTAACAACCTTGAAATTAATGTGTTTTATGTTTCATGTGATCATAAAATATTAAAAATTCAGTTGTAGAGGTGGTTGTTCAGTGGTTGACGTGCAAAGGCCTTTAAAAGGCATAAAGTTATCATTGTAATGGTTTTTGATGGTTGAAGATTTAAAATACAAGCTCTTGACATTTGAAAATTTGTGTTTTTCTTCAAAATTTCTATATTTTTCTTGTTATGCAGCACTGTACGGTCACATGTAGCCATATTTTCACGTGAAATCAATTCCAGGTCATGAAGATATGTGTTAGATTTGATTTGAATCTGATTTGAGGGCTTAAGGTGTTGATTTGAGTTAGAAAGCTTCATTTCTTTGCATACAGCCCGGTTACCCTATTTTTGAGGGTTTTGTAGTCCAAACATGATATAAAGGGGCTCTTACACTTTTTTGTGATTACTGTAGCTTGTGTAA
>VDFB02193889.1:0-15289 GCA_007258455.2 Sequoia sempervirens | reverse complement strand
ACAAGCCACATTTTTGGAACAAGAACAAAAATGCAGTAAATGATGGCGTCATAGATACTAAACATGTCCACGTGGCTAACACATCCTAGAGACAACAACAATCCATACCTAATGCCATCTCTATACCGCAAGGGACACCCCATCCTCCCCAACAGTCCAATCAAAATCACCAAGGGAACACTAAATGCCAGTATGCTCAACTAGGAGAACCTCTGAGCGTCATCTTCAATAAGCTGTTATAGATCAACTATCCGATCACGTACCCTGTCACCAAGCCATTTGACGAGTCCAAACCCAAGCCAGCATGGTTTAAAGAAAATGAGTATTGTGAGTTCCATAAAATCAAGGGACACTCTTTGAATAAGTGTCAGGGTTTCAAAAAATATGTCCAAGATCTCATTGATCGAGGTGATATCAAGGTTGACCCCAATCAACCTTCGTCGTCCAATGCTCAACTGCAGATATACTAGAATGCCTTCCCAAACCATAATCAAGGCCCTAGCACCTCCAACAGTAATCCTCAAAACAACAGCACAAATAATGTGAATGATCTGTATAGGATATAGACTATTTGCAGTATTGAATGCTTAATTTTTTACAATGATTATTCCAAGTTAATTAAATCAAAATTAACTTAATGAAATAACAAAATGAAGGAATTAACAAACTGAGAGAAAGTGAGAGAGAAGAAGAGAAGTACAAACAACATTTGATTACGGAGTTCGTCACAAACGTGACTACGTCTCCGGGTCCGCTCCAATAGAGAGACTGATCCGATTAACTCCAAAAATCCATTACAAATACACCACAACCATTCTTCAAGCACTTCGGCAGCATAACGATGCTCTAACGTGCAAGAATGACTCAAAAATAATCTCCTCAAGACCTCTATTCACTAGTCACCTTAGCTTCAAGACTTCATCACCTGAAAAAAACTTAATAGCAACTCTCACCTCACACCCCTTTAAATACATAAAATTTTCTCAAATTGGTTACTAACCAATTGATTTACAAAATATTCCTTATCTCTCCAAATTATATAAAAATCTTTGACATAACCCCCTTATACACATAAAAATCATTTAAAAATCCCATAATATAAATTAAGCCCTTCATCTTAGCATTATTCGGGCTATTATGGTTGAGAAGGTTTATGGTTAATCCTTAAAAGGATTATTGTTTGTTTTATTTTTTGAGTAGGAGAGTTTGTTTTAATTTTTAAGGCAGTCGGTTTTGAATAATAGGTCAAAACAAACCGATGCCACATGTATGTTAAACTAAATCAATGGCCCGTTGGTTGATTAAGGAGTTTTGGTCTTGGCCGATGCGGGTTCAACTCCCACCGGCTCGTTTTTAAAACAAACTGCCAAAATATTAAACAACAAAAATAACCGGTATCCACATAGAATTAAGCGCAAATCTCGCGCCCCAACGGTGAAAGCAACGGCTTGTTCGCAGGAGGTGGACGGTTCGAGCCCCATGCTGGCCAAGCAACCCTTATTTAGTAACAAACAAACAAATTCCAAACCGCTGACCGAGCTAGCCGAGGCCAGGTGGCAAGAGATAACTCGTTGGAACTGCTGACCGGTGGCTGAACCCAATTCGCCAATGGAAAACGGAGGGATGAACCCGACCACGTGTCGAATGCTAATTTGCTGACGGTGACACGTCATTGCTGATGTATCCGCTAACTCTGAGTACACATGTGACAAAATGATTCCCTAGACAATCTGACTCAGCTTCCACGTAGACACTGACTATACTGCCACGTGGCAGAATATGACTGGCTGAGAGAAACATGTCACTGCCACCTGTATGCTGACTCAACAGCCATGCAAATGCTGACTATGTGTATGGACTGCCACGTGTCGCACAATGATGACATGGATGCCACGTGTCAAATTCTGAATGGTCCAAGTCACTGTCTGTATAGTACGGAATGCTGACGTCAACAACCGTACGATCAAAGGTCAATCTCCTCTCCAAACTTTGACTGCCGATAACTCCTGCATACGATGTCAGATTTCGATGAAACGAACATTGTTGGAATCATCTCGAAAAGCTCTTCGACTTGACTCTGCTTCCGTCAATTTTTGAAACAATCATTTTTTTCCACTTCCTGGACGCCCCTGATCCCAGTTTGACTGAAGGTTTGACTGGCCATAACTTGCACAAACATACTCCTTTTTGCTCCATTCGAGTTGCGTTGGAACCAAGACGCCAAGATCTTTCTAATGGTGCTGATTCTGGAGAGAAATGTGACACTTCAATTTTCACTGAAATATCCATCGGATTAGGCCTCCCCACTGAAGACCTTTTGGACCTCCAAAAGTGGCATTTACTCTGACATTAAGTGAGGACTTGGCCTCCCCACTTGTCCTGTATCCTCTGTACATCTAAAAACCTGGCTCACAAGTACAATGAAGACTGCAACAATATTGTTGATCATAAACATTATCCTATCACTTCCATAAGCATCTACATCAACTATCGTAGCCACTAACCAACAAAAATTGACTAGCATCAAGCTAAACAACAATGCAAAAATGAAAGAGAATAAGTCAACAATATATCGATCCTTTACAACAGAAACATTTTTACCCAAGGATTCATCAATGCTTTCAATCATCATTCCCTCATGCTGTACTGTGGGTGCATCCTGCAACATCTGACCTTGGTTAGTTACTCCAAGTTCAAGTGTACCTGTACTGACAGACATAAGAGTTAACTCTTTACTTGCATTAATTACCCTCTTTAATTTCCATGAGTTTGCAAAAGAACGATCAGTCTTAATCCTATGAGAATGTACAATATACTGAATGCCATCTTTAAACAAGTGATAATGATTCTTTTCCCTGTAGAAAATAGCTTTCCTGTCATATAAATAAGGGCTTCCAAGCACTATCCCACAGATATCCAGTGGAACCACATCAAACAGTACTTCATCCACGAACTTACTAGTGATTGCAAATCTTAAGGTGCATTGTCTTATTACTTGCAACTTATCATTTTCACAAATCCAACCTAGTGGATAAGGTTTCTTATGTTGTGTAGTTTTTAATCCCAAGTTCTTTACAACACTTTCTGAAATTAAGTTCACTTGAGAACCACTATCTATGAGTGCATCAATTTTACTGTTCTTAGCAACAACCCTTAAATGAAACAACTCGTTCCTTTTCACATCTTCAGAGAAATCATTAACTGTAGAAGTAGAAGCACAACTAGTAATAGAAACACTAGAAATAGGAGCTTTACCTTTTAGACCCATAGCTATTATCTTAGTTTCATCATCAGAATCTAAACCAAGATCCATAACAACATTCGTGGCTTTCTCCTTACCTTTATGTTTCTGATTACGTTCTGAGCCCACTTAGGCTTCAGTTCTGGATGCAACTGCCAACAATGTTCTTCATCATGACCCTTCCTGTCACAATGAGAACAAGAAAGTTTCTCATCCTTCTTAATTGTAGCTGCCTTCTTTGCTTTCCCTGTCTCTGCAACCTTAGAAGATTTCTTTACATCATTATCAAACTTATCAATAAAAGATCCTTTACCCCTTGACTCTAAGTGTGTAGCTTGAACAGACACTTCATCCAAATTACAAGGGTTCAAAACCAAAATGGAATCCTAAGGTAGAATGCAAACCTCCTATGTACTTCAACAAAGTGTCACGGGTGTACAAAGGAACATTCAAAGCAATAGCCTTTTTCCTAAACTCATGGGTGTACTCTTGGACAGTTTGACCCTTCCCTTGCCTAAACATTTGCCAGTCCATCATTAACTGTTGCATATGTCCTAGGGGATAAAACTGCTTCTTAAAGCATTAACAAACTCTGCCCAAGTTAAACTGACTCTACCATGTTGTGAAACTTCTGCCTTAGTCTTACTCTCCCACCAGGTTAAAGCTGTACCTCCTAACTGAAGAGTAGCTAATTGGATCCTATCAACATCATCTAATAGGTTCTGGACTCTATAGTAGACTTCTACTTGCTGAATCCAATCATCCAATTTTTTAGCATTAAGTTCACCACAATACTTTGGTAAATCAAATTTTACATCCAGTTTAATCTTAGGCTTATTCCCACTCTTGAAAGGATTAAAAGAAGTAGAATGAGGAGAAGATGGAGAAGAAGGAGAAGGAGAAGAGGGAGGAAAAGAAGAAAAGGGGTGATCTGGTTGCTTGCCACCATCTCCATGTTTCTCTTTCTTCTCTTCACGAGCATCTTGCTTCGATGAACCTCCTTCACGATCCTTCCGCTCTTGTCTCTCTTGAAAAAGAATGTCCACCTTAGCCTTCATCTCAAGGAATGCTCTTCGAAATTCCTGCTCAGTGATTTCTTCAGGAACCTCCATCCCAGACACAGACATCTTCAGAAAAGTTCTTCGCTTCCTGATCTCAGGATTAAAGTCTTCAAGCTTGCCTTCACCCTTCTAAATCCTGGATCTCGTTAGCATTCAAAAAAACAAATAACTGCAATAATAGTCAACTGAGCTCTGATACCAACTTGATCTGTATAGGATCTAGACTATTTGTAGTATTGAATGCTTAATTTTTTACAATGATTATTCCAAGTTAATCAAATCAAAATTAACTTAATGAAATAACAAAATGAAGGAATTAACAAACTAAGAGAAAGTGAGAGAGAAGAAGAGAAGTGCAAACAACGTTTGATTACGGAGTTCGTCACAAACGTGACTACGTCTCCAGGTCTGCTCCAATAGAGAGACCGATACGATTAACTCCAAAAATCCATTACAAATACACCACAACCATTCTTCAAGCACTTCGGCAGCATAATGACGCTCTGACGTGCAAGAATGACTCAAAAATAATCTCCTCAAGACCTCTATTCACTAGTCACCTCAGCTTCAAGACTTCATCACCTGAAAAAAAATTAATAGCAACTCTCACCTCACACCCCTTTAAATACATAAAATTTTCTCAAATTGGTTACTAACCAATTGATTTACAAAATATTCCTTATCTCTCCAAATTATATAAAAATCTTTGACATAACCCCCTTATACACATAAAAATCATTTAAAAATCCCATAATATAAATTAAGCCCTTCATCTTAGCATTATTCGGGCTATTATGGTTGAGAAGGTTTATGGTTAATCCTTAAAAGGATTATTGTTTGTTTTATTTTTTGAGTAGGAGAGTTTGTTTTAATTTTTAAGGCAGTCGGTTTTGAATAACAGGTCAAAACAAAACGATGCCACATGTATGTTAAACTAAATCAATGGCCTGTTGGTTGATTAAGAATTTTTGGTCCCGGCCGATGTGGGTTCAACTCCCGCCGGCTTGTTTTTAAAACAAACTGCCGAAATATTAAACAACAAAAATAACCGGTATCCACATAGAATTAAGCGCAAATCTCGCACCCCAACGGTGAAAGCAACGGCTTGTTCGCAGGAGGTGGACAGTTCGAGCCCCATGCTAGCCGAGCAACCCTTTTTTAGTAACAAACAAACAAATTCCAAACTACTGACCGAGCTAGCCGAGGCCATGTGGCAAGAGATAACTCATTGGAACTGCTGACCGGTGGCTAAACCCGATTCGCCGATGGAAAATAGAGGGATGAACCCGACCACGTGTCGAATGCTAATTTGCTGACGGTGACACGTCATTGCTGATGTATCTGTTGACTCTGAGTACACATGTCACAAAATGATTCCCTAGACAATCTGACTCGGCTTCCACGTAGACACTGACTGTACTACCACGTGGCAGAATATGACTGGCTGAGAGAAACACGTCACCTCCACCTGTATGCTGACTCAACAGCCACGCAAATGCTGACTGTGTGTATGGACTGCCACATGCCGCACAATGATTGGTCTGCACAATGATGACATGGATGCCACGTGTCAAATTATGAATGGTCCAAGTCATTGTCCGTACAGTACGGAATGATGACATTAGCAACTGTACGGTCAAAGGTCAATCTCTTCTCCGAACTTTGACTACCGATAACTCCTGCATACGATGTCAGATTTTGATGAAACGAACGTTGCCAGAATCATCTCGACGAGCTCTTCGACTTGACTCTGCTTCTGTTGATTTCTGAAAGAATCCTTTTTTTCTACTTCCTGGACGCCCCTGATCCCAGTTTGACTCAAGGTTTGACTGGCCATAACTTGCACAAACATACTCCTTTTTGCTCCATTCGAGTTGCATTGGAACCAAGACACCGAGATCTTTCTAATGGTGTTGATTCTAGAGAGAAATGTGACACTTCAATTTTCACTGAAATATCCATCAGATCAGTGAATTACAAGAATGTGCCCCTCAATTATGAAGGTGTTATTCATTACATTAAGCAGGTGGAACCCCAAGTATCCATGATACACGTTAAAGCCAAAGACTCTCAATGTGATGTTACTACATGACGAGCCCACATCACCATCCCTCCAGCCTCTGCACCCACCCAACCAGCTCCTGTAAACTCTCAGTACAACATCCTTGATCACCTGAGGAAGACCCCCGCTCATATATCCATTTTGGATTTGCTTAAGTCTTCCCCGGTACATCAAGAAATCCTCAATAGAGCCCTGCAGGAAACCCATGTACCAAATGACATCTACCCCACACAATTCCAAGCTTTGGTGGGACACTTGGCTTTGTCTCATCACCTCCACTTCAGCCAAAATGATATGCCAAACATCGATGTCAATCATAATCACCCTTTACATATCGAAGTCGTTGCTCGCCATAAAATAAAAAGGGTCTTGGTAGATAATGGCTTTGCCCTCAATTTGTGTACTTTGAAATTCATAAAATAGATGGGGTACACTCAAGCGGACTTAAGCAACCAAATCATTACAATCAAAGCCTATGATAATGTAGAAAGAAATTCAGAGGGAATTATCAGTCTTCCTATCCAAGTGGGACCTGTACTTCAGTATACTACTTGTCATGTCCTTGATCTGGACTTACCATATAATCTCCTCCTTGGCCGCCCATGGCTCCATGCTATGCAAGCCGTCCCCTCCACATACCATGAATGCCTGAAATTCCCTGTCAATGGACAAGAAGTCACCATCTATGCCGACCCCCAACCATTTGAATATTGTCACGCTTTAGAAGCATCATTTCCTCATTTACATTATTGTCCTGGGGTGGAAATGGGGGCATCCCACTCATCATCCGCTAATCCACCATCCACCGCGATGACCACTTTGTCCTCCACCACAGATCCTATGGTCACCAAAGTCCAGATCATCGACAAAGGGTGTGGCGAATACGAAATGCATACAGCTCTCAATGTAGCCACCATGCCACCGTCACCACACGAGTATGGTCAACCTTTGCATGCTACACAAAAGGAAGACAAGACTCTCACCTTCAATGGTAAAAACATCCCTACCACCACTTTTAGATCCCCAAGTGTCAAGATTGATGCACCAGAAGAGGATATAAGCCAATGGGTCTACCGAGAAGAGCCCGAACCAAAGACTCCTCTAAAGAAACATTTTCAGGAAAAGTACCCTTGTCCAACAAAGTTTGTGGAAAAACATAACTATCAAGGCAAGGGTCTAGGTAAAGAAGAACAAGGGTGGTTGCAACCCATTGATACGTCACAGTTACCAAAGAAAGTAGGCATTGGGTATGACAGAAAATAGAAAAGCCCTGCAACATCATCTAATACTTCCAATAGTATCGTCCTGGACAATGGCTCATTGGAAGACATACCTGAGGAGGAATCCATCATATAGGCATACGATGATGTCGATCATACCAACTTATCATCCATGTTTGAATGCCTATCCGTCTGCACTATTAGCCTATCCCTTTGTCACCCTGAGCTTATTGATTGGGACCTACGTAATAGCACACCTGTCAGTATGTCTGCAGATACGTATGTCAACCTTATGGGATTGGGGGAAGATGAACACTCCAGTCGCAAAAATAAAAATAAGAAAAGTAAAAAGTGGTCATCTAGTGAAAACCTCCCTGAGGCACTTCCTGACCTTGAAAAAGTAAAAATAAAGGACGCATCTGATAGCGAAAACCTCGAAGAGGCACTGGAAGATGGAGATGTTCATCTTCCCCTTATGGGAACTCAGTTATCTGCCCAATCATCTATTCTGATTAAAGAGACGCAAGAAGTTAATCTAGGAACTGCTGAAAATCCTAAAATCACCTATGTAGCTAAGTCACTCTCAGAGCAAGAGTATCCGGTCATTGTGCAGCTACTCCAAAAGGGAATCATTAACTTTGCTTGGTCATACTCATACATGCCAGGCTTAGATCCCGCCTTAGTGGTTCATCACTTAAACATTCACCCAGACGCCAAGCCTGTCAAACAAAAGCTTCGCAAGATGCATCCGCAAGTTGTGTTATTAGTCAAGAAGGAATTGGAGAAGTTACTAGAGGCGGGTTTTATCGACCAATTGACTACTCGAATGGATCTCAAATATAGTACCAGTTGCCAAACCAAATGGAGACATTTGCGTCTACATGGACTTCAGAGATCTTAACAAAGCCTGTCCAAAAGATGACTTCCCCCTCCTAACATTGACATGTTGGTTGACTCGACAGTAGGACATGAGATGTTATCCCTTATGGATGGCTTCTCTGGTTATAATCAGATCCGAATCGCACCGAGGACCAGATAAGACCACCTTCACGACTCCCGGCACTTTCTGCAATGTTATGCCCTTTGGTCTCAAAAATGCGGGGGCAACATATCAGAGGGCAATGACAGTCATCTTCCATGACCTCATACATATCATCATGGAGGATTATGTTGATGACCTATTAGGGAAATCCAGAACATGAGCAGAACATCCTGCTATCTTGAAGAAGATATTTGAGCAGTTAGAGCATTACAAGTTGCGGCTAAATCCAAAAAAGTGTGTCTTTGGGGTCACGTCAGGGAAGTTTCGGGTTTCATAGTCTCTCGCAGAGGTATTGAAGTTGATCCCGCCAAGGTAAAGGCTATTCTGGACATGCCACCTCCACGCAATCTAAAGCAGTTAAGAAGCCTCCAGGAGAAGATGCAGTCCATCTGTCAGTTCATAGCCTAGCTAGTAGATAAATGTCAACCATTCACCCATCTTTTGAAGAAAGATTCCACCTTTCGATGGACCCCACAGTGTCAGATGGGTTTTGATAAAATTAAGGAATATTTAGCTCATCCACCGATCTTAATGCCGCCCATTCTAGAAAAACCCCTCTTGCTTTACATCTCTGCTACTTCAGTCGCACTGGAGGCATTGTTGGCACAACATGATGAGTCATTCAAAGAGAGGGAAATCTACTACATCAGTCGAACACTAGTTGGCTATGAGTTGAATTACTCCCCCATGGAGAAAGCTTGCCTTGCGCTAGTTTTCAGCACACACAAACTCCGTTATTACATGCTTAGCCATCTAGTCAAATTAATCGCTAAAATTGATCCCCTGAAGTATCTATTATCTAGAACCACTCTGACTAGCCGCATGGCCAAATGGGTCATGCTTCTAAGAAAATTTGACATAGAGTATGTGGAGTGAAAAGCCATAAAAGGATAGGTTATTGCTGATCAATTGGCTGAAGCACCATTAGTAGATGCCTACCCACTAGACACTGAATTCCCAGATGAAGAAATCTACACAATGACAGAAGCACCAGCTTGGAAATTATATTTTAATGGCTCATACACTCATAGTGGATCTGGGGTAGAAATTCTATTAGTCACTCCTCAAGGTGACTACATCCCAAAGTCATTCAGGATAGCATTCCTATGTACCAACAATATGGCAGAATACGAAGCTCTCCTCATCGGCCTCAAAATTGCAAAACAATGGCACATAACCCATTTGAAATTCTTTGGTGATTCTTTGCTAGTCATTAGACAAGTTAATGATGAATTCCTCACGAAAGATGATAAACTGTTACCCTATAAACGCATGGTGGATGATTTCAAGAAATATTTCACCTCCATACAATTTGACCAAATCCCTCAGGTACAAAATAAAGTGGCAGATGCAATGGCCACTATTGGTTCCCTGATTGACATGCCTAAGGACCGAATGGAGTGTGAGTTTCTTGTTGAACAACTTTTAATCCCTGCATATGATGTTCCTGAGACTGACATGGTGTGCGATATTGTAGGTCCTGCCTCCCCGTGGTACCAAGACATATACACTTATCTCCGTGGATAATATCATACCCCAGAACTTACACGCAACCAACGCAAATCCTTTATCCATCGTTCTTCCCGATACATCATTGTTGGTGATACGCTTTATCGTCATGGGTATGATGGAATCCTCCTTAGATGTCTGAATGAGACCGAGGCCCAAACGGTACTAACAAAAGTACATGGTGGTATTTGTGGAGCTCACTCAAATGGTATGGCTCTGGCCAAAAGGATCTTACGGGCTGGATATTATTGGCCTACACTGGAACATGATGCTTGCGAATTTGTGAAGAAATGCCTTCCATGCCAACAGCATGTGGATTTGATTCACGCTCCAGCACAAGATCTTCAGCCCCTTCTAGCACCATGGCCCTTTTCTCAATGGGGTTTTGACTTGATTGGCAAGATTTACCCACCATCATCCGACGGCCATACATTCATCATTACCGCAACTGAGTACTTCACCAAATAGGTGGAAGCAATGGCACTCTCATAAATCACCGGTACTCAGATTTCCAAATTCATCCTCTACCATATTCTCTGCAGATATGGTATCTCGTTCACCATCCTTTATGATAATGGAAAACCTTTTAAAAACCAAGCCATGAAACACCTCTATGACACCTTCCATATCCAGCATCGTTGGTCGACACCTTATTACCCTCAGGGTAATGGTCAGGCAGAAGCAACCAACAAGACCCTCATCCGCATCCTCAAAAAGGTTGTCAATAACACTGGACGAGATTGGCACCTCCATATTCATCCTGCCCTCTGGGCATACCGTACATCCATCCGCACCCCAACGGGCGCCACCCCCTACTCTTTAGTATACGGTGCTGAAGCCGTCTTTCCAATTGAAGTTGAGCTTCCATCATTGAGAATTTCTCTGAAGAACCTTATCAGCGAAAAAGATGCTCGTGTTGCATGACTTGCACAGCTAGAGTTACAGGATGAACGGAGAATAAGAGCCTATGATCACCTGCAAGCATACCAAAATTGCCTCAAATGTCATTACAATAAAAAGGTTCACGTCCTAGACAATTCCAGGTTGGTGAGCTTGTCCTCAAAGAAAACCAACGCACTCAACCGGACCGTGATAAAAAGGGAAAATTTGAGGCAAACTGGTTAGGACCTTATATCATAGTCGCCAAATATGGATCTGGGGCCTACTGGTTGACTACTCTTGAAGGAGACCCCCTTGACGAACTCGTCAATATCCTCCATCTGAAGAGGTTCTATGCCTGAGTTCGTTTGGTGCCCCCACCCAAATCATAAAATCAAAAAAAGAAATTCAAAAAATTCAAAAAATTAAATAAAAAAAATAGTAAAGAAAAATAAATCCGTCCTATGGTGAAAACCACCTCTTGGTGGCACCTTGGATAAGTATGGATGGTGAAAACCTGTTAGCAGGCATCATCCATAGAGGGCTTAATCATTATCTACCTGACATCCTAGTTATTTTTTGCTTTCATCCGCACTATCATCCTTGCCCACCTCAACCTAGGCCGCTTTGTATTTATGAATTGAGCACTGGACGACCCACCTTGCCTATCCTTCATCCTGAGCTTTTTTTATATATCCCACTTTGAGTTTATGTCCTTCATTCCCTTTTTTAGTCAGTCTGTGTTGTCATGTAGGATCACCCATCGTGTCGGTCTCCACTTAGATCTCATCCTCCCGCCTCACTTTCATCCTTAGTCGAACTACGTTGCCCCTGTGCTATCACGTAGGCAAGGCTGATCATGTGATCTACCCCCGGGGCATTTTTGGATCAACTTGTTTTGGTCCTCCATCACTTTGTCTTCACCAGTCCCTTTTTGCTTTTATCCATGGTCTTTTTATCGAACTACGTTGCCCCTGCACTTTCACGTAGGCAAGGTTGGTCATCTGATCCTCCCCTGGGGCATTTTTCTGTCGCATTTTGTGTCCATCATCGGTCACCATTGTCTTCTTTCCACTTTATCCATGGTCTTTTTCCATGAACTATGAGGGCTCTGCGCTTTCACGTAGGCAAGGCTAATCTATGATCGGCCCTCGAGCCCCTAGGTCTTTAGGTTGTGTCTTGTCTCCCTTGTGTTGTGTCATCAAGCTATACCTTTATCCAACTGGTCCTTAACAAACAAGACCCACTTATGCCAACGAATCTAATCAATTTTGAATGTCCTATATCATATCGATCTTTTCGCTTAGTGTTCATCATGGGTCTCAATAGGATACATCCTTCCTAACAGACCTCATCAACTCCATCTATCCCCTTGATCCTATGGCAAAGGACATTTGAAATTGATTGCGATTTTTTTTTAGGCTTTTGGTTCTTGTTTATCATTTGAGCTCCCTATAATCACTTGTCAAGGCCGCCATAATCTATCATATTATGGCGTGTTTTGATTGGTCCACATAGGGGCATATCTTGATCTTTTCTTTTGTTGTGTTTTCTTGTTTGTCTCACGTAGTACCCACCAAGGTCCTTGGGGTCTTGTGTTACACTGGGACATCCTTTTGTGCTTGTGGTTATCTCAATACCTAGCCCGACCAAGATCTTTGTGACTTTGGGGTGTTGGGATAGCCTTCTTGTCTGGCGTATTTGTTTTATGCATTAGACACTAATCTACCTCGGTCCTCCATACCTTGGTGTATTGTGTCTTATGCTATAGCAAAAACCAGTGCTCCAAAGATGGCAAATTGAATTAGGATTGCATTTTCATAATCATTGCATTACACTCACCCTATGGTTTTGGTTGTGCAAACGCTTTACCCCATTATTTTCCATTCTTCTCAGGATACTGATACTTTTTAACAAATGCCAAATGACGCCCATTCTCACAATCACCACATATCCACCTCCCATTATCATGTCAGTTCTTATTGGCACTTATGGCCGTGTGTTATTTCCTCTAAAAATTACCAAAGCATTATTACATATATCCATCGTCACCTGCATCACCACATGTTAAGTCCATATATCCATTGTCACCTGCATCACCACATGTTAAGTCCATATATCCATCGTCACCTGCATCACCACATGTTAAGTCCATATATCCATCATCACCTACATCACCACATGTTAAGTCCATATTTCCATCGTCGCCTGCATCACCACATGTTAAGTCCATACATACATCGCCACCTACATCACAAAGTGTCAGACTCATAATACATCACATCTTGTATATATAAAATGTTCATACAAAACCCATCATACACATATACATACATGACAAATAAGTCAACTAGGCATCCATATATATAAATCATTATAGATCCCACATGTACACATAACACATCACCATGTGCATATTTGCATCAATACAATTATTCGTATTCTACAAGTACATATATCCAATCATCCACATGAACATCTCATATCATAAACATGAGTATAAATAAACCAACGCATAAGCATAAATAAACCAACACATCATAAACAAGTAATACCATATACGCATGCATATAATCATCCATCATAAAAGGAAACATACTACATGGTGTCAATAAGAACTGTCCCATATCAAGATAATATAATATGTGTCACATGTCCATCATACATATATCCATCACATGATACACTACAAAATTTAGAGATATGGAACATCTCTGATCTTTGTCAATAAATCCTACACACTCCATCCTGCATCTGTCAAAAACTCAGTAGCCTATCACCTTCCGAATGAACTCCCCACATCTGATCTTTGTGGCAACTTAGGTCCTACTCCCTTGTCTGGTGAAACCCCTGGTGAATCACTGTAACCATGGGTCCGTGTCCCCAATGACTGAGATGGCGCTGACATCTGAGGTGTCTGCCGGGTGTAATGGACTGTCCGCTATGCTAGATCAGGAACTGCAGAATAATATGCAGCCATCCAAAAACCTACCTCCCTCATGCTCTCTTCTCGCTCTGTAACTTGGACCCGAGCAGAATTCCGCTCATGACAATACCTGTCTCGGTCCCTAGTAATAGCTCTCCTCTCTTGCTCCCATGCCTCCTGAGCCAACCGACTCTGTGCCAGCTCTGCTTATAAACGATCCCTCATCTCCTCCACAACTGCGGTCTATACCACCGCTGCATCCCTCTCTCTCTCCATAACCTGCATATCTGCTCTTGACATCCCACCCACACCCTGACCTGTCGGTACACGAGCCATCACGGCATCCCTCTCTGCCTGTAGGGTTTGCATCCGCCTCTCTGCTGCATCTCTCTCCCTCTTAGCCCCCTGTGCCTGAGTCACTGTTGTATCTCTATCCCTCTGAAGAGCCTATGACCGCAGCTCTGCCGAATCCCTCTCTCTCCAGAGAGTTGCTACCTCTGCTACTGCCTCATCTCTCCCTCTCTGTAGTGACTGTATCTCTGCTTCTGCCATTACCCTCTCACTCTGAATGCGCGCCTATGCCGCATCCCTCTCTACCTCCATCACCTACACTTGCACCTATGCGACATCCCTCTCAGCCCGCATAATATGTGCCTGCTCTATTGCCACAGCCTCCCTCTCCTACATTAGCCCCATATCTCCAACTGTCTGCTCAAGACAATGTACCCTATCCTGAAGCTCGTCCCAGTCTCGCTGGAGATCTCCTGACTACTGACTAGTACATCCTATCCCCTGATCAGCTCCCTGCTCTGTCCTCCCCTCTGGCTCCCCCTGGCCTATAAAACCACGACCTCTGCCTGTAATATATTGTGGTCCTATGTTATACTCGTCAACTCACCCTGTATCCTCTGCACCTCTAACTGTGCCCTGTCTCTCTCCTCCACTGCTCCCCCTAGTTCGAAAACCATGGCCTCATAATCTCTCAATGACTCCCGCTCTACTCTGGCTAGCTCGGCCTCAAGAGCCCTCACTCTCTACTCCACCATCTGTACTCTCGCCTCTGCTCTCCTCGCCTGCACAATGGGATCCTCTGGTACATAAGGAACTAAAGCTAATGACCCTGCTGTCGCAATATCCTCCTCCGCCGCATCCCTGTCCACATCCATCGCATCCTCCTCCACAACCACCTACTCTGTCTCATCCTCCCCACCTGCTAACTCCTCCCTCCCCTCCTACTCCTGTCGCTCCTCATGGTCCTCCACAATTTGATGAACCTAGAATCATCTCGCCTCTCCCTGTCTCTCAACCATGAATCGATGTCGTGGTGACCTCTCCTCCCCTAGTACTGC
>VDFB02193888.1:46741-75603 GCA_007258455.2 Sequoia sempervirens | reverse complement strand
TGCAAATTTCTCATTCCTTCATGCAAATTCTCACTCTCAAGCTCATTCTCACTCTCTTGATCACTCTTGCATCTTCTGGTTGTTGCAAGCTCCCATCTTGGGATCCACAACATTCTCTTGCTACAACACTATTATTTTGCAAGATCTACATAACTCAACTCTCTTGGTAAGGTGTAGCCTCTCATCATCTTCTCCTCTCGGCCTTGAGTGCTAGCAGGAGGAAAGGTGATATTTCTCTTATTATTTATTTGCATCATTGTGTATTATAGAGTAGCATTCAGGTTGTCTTTGCACTCAATTTGATAGTATCTTTCCTTTTTATCCATTATTGATTTCTCTATCTTGTTACATATATGGTTGTTTGTGGAGGTAGGAACACCAAAATGGGGGTCTAACTAAGGTAGACCTCAAAACATAGCCCAATATTTTTCTCATTTCCGTGTGTGCAGGTGTTGGTTCATCTGGTTGGAATTATAGTTGAAGGATTGGATTTTGTGAGTGGAAAGGTATATTTTCCTACTATTTCTTTGTCATTTTTGTACTAGAATAGCTTTCTAGTATTCTTCTTGTTGTACTTACTACTTTATGTATTTTCTCTGTCAAACTATAAAACCTCAATAGTCAAGTTGTAAGTAGGCCCTCTATGTTTTCTGGTTGTTTATCAAACCTCTTTCCATACAAGATGTCAACATGCCATGTTGGAGTTTCGTTCTCATGATGTTGTCCTCAGATAATGAGCTATCTAGTCTGTAGTCTGAAACCTTTGTGGCTGGCTCACCTGATTTAGAATACACCTATTTTTAGTAGAGAATAAATAGTGCATTGTTTTCCCTTCCTTTTTAGCATCTCTCACAACCTATCAAATAACCTGAGGTAATTTAGGGAATTTCATTCCTTGAGGATCTCCCTTGACCTGGGGCCTTGGGGGTGATGAATCCCCTTACTCTACACTTTGTTAATGTTAGGTTTGGTACTATTTATACTAGTTATTCTAAGACTTATATTATGTTGTTAAATCTTACATGGAATTCTGGTGGCCTCTATCCTATTTTTTGTGGTCGGTTATTATATCATTTTGATTTAGATACAAAGCTTACAAGCCTTGATGCTAATTTTAATTCTGGCCTACGTGCTCATTGATCCTTTTTTTACTAGGTTTTGGTAATTGATTCTTTGGTTTTTACTATGTGACTAGCTGTTGTCTTGCTAGCCTATTTCTCCTGGCTATTTTTACCATACTTTGAGTTGTTGTATGGGATTAGGGACCTTCTTTTCTAATCTAATAAAAAACATGAAAAATCTAATTTGCATGTTGATGCAATAGAATTAACAATATAATGGTGTCAAAATATAAAAATAAGAACCTAGGATAAAAATATTAATATAAAGTATTGTTTATAAAAAACCATTATTTCTAAAGTTTTAAAACTTATATCAAGATTATTTTAAAAATATTAGCTCTAGCCTAGGGGTGATCCCACAATACTTGTTTACACTTTTTGGCCAAACTGGACATTGAACTTAATTTTTTTCACTAAATCTTCACTTTTGGGCACCTATAGTGGCTAAGCTATGAGAAATTTGAAGATGATGCAAACTAGTGATTTGTGACATTTTGTCTGTAGATTCTAAATATATTTTTTTCAAATTTTTTGTAATCATATTGCACTTATTTTTCCATCTCCTTCGAAAACTAGTTTTTAACAATAAACACCATTTTTAAAGAGTGACGTTATTGGCTAACACATAATTTTTTTTCTATGAAGGATAAAATTCTAATTTTTTCAAATTTAGATTTGAAATTATGGGATATCTAGCATGGAATTGTTTCACAGTATGTCATTGGAATATTTTTTCTTAATTAAGTTTCAAAGTCAAACCAGCTATAATTTAGACATGATTTACTAGCTAAACATAATTTTTTGTATAGAGTCAAAATTCAAAAAAAAATTGTTGGATCTAGACATCAATATCTAGTGCACTAATATTTTTCAAATTTTTTTGATAATATGCTGTTTTTCCACATGTGCAAAACAAAAGAGCTTGATTTTCGATAAAAAACCTACATTCACAAGAAATAAAAAATAAATATAATAATAAAATTAAATTTATTTAAAATTATACTTTTTGGGAAGATTATAATAAGGACTACATAATTACAAAAAATAAATTTTAAATGAATTCATTTTATCCCTCAAAAGGTAAATCAAAAGTGGTTTTTTATCAGCATTTTGATAGGTGTAAAGGATGCTTCATTACAGGTATGGTTTAAAACTAGTGGGGTTCTATCCAAGGGGGTTTGATCTAAGGTGGTTTGATAAAACCCTCCTCAATTGGAATCTTTTAAATAAAAATTTTCAAGGCATAAATCATTATATTTTCTAAAAATATGTGATTTCAGCAAAAATCAAGATCTCCCATAAATTGTAAACCAATATTGTGGGATCACCCCTAGAGAAAATTAATAAGATATATCATAATTTGAGAGGAAAACTTGGCCAAAATTTTACCTACTTAAGCTTAACATCCCTATCAATCATCCTACATAAATATCACTTCATTTTTGGCAAATAGTCAGGATTAATTTTTTTTTTAAAGTTGCTTAGAATTTAATTAATTCAATTTCTCCTTCACCTAGTTAAATATTCACATGAAAATTTTCTAGTTTTTTATCAAATTCCATTGTCTAATGTTAAATGTATCCAAAATTATTTTATTACAACTCTTAATTTGTGCAAATTTAATTATTTTACTATAAAGAACCCCAATTTCAATATAATAGTCTATAACAATGTTAATTCCATAACCCTTAAGTTCAGTTGGTTCAAGAGACAAAACTTTGTCACATTTTCTATTTTATGGTTTCAAAGTCATTTGTGAAAAAATCATATAATTTTCATTGCCGATTTACTAAAATCATTTAAAATTATAATAATTATAGTATATAATATGCTTCTTGCTACTCCAAAAATTGATAGGACCTAACTAATCTACTCATAAAACCAATGCCAAAACTAATTTCAAATTTGAGGGTTTGTGGGAAGTTTTTTTAGACATCATCACAAGACATATTATCAATGCCAATCAACAACAAAAGTTTGTCAAGGCCATTTAGAAGCACAAACTTATCACCATGTTCAATGTATTGGATGATTTCTAGCATCATATCCGATATCCTACAAATTCCAAGGATACATGGGACAAATGATAAACCATGTATGAGGCATAGAATCAAAATTTTCTAGACTAGATTTTTTTTACTTTTTCTAATTATTAAAATATTGAAATTTGCACAACACTTTCCTTAGAATATTAGTGTAGGAAGTGTTTTTGTGTAACTTGCTTCCTTTTATTAGGTACCTAGAAATCATAACCTTTGGAAGTGGTTGCAAAAATCCTATTTGTTGTTGATTCTAATGGTGAAGATGAATCTTATACATATATCTTCATTATAAGAATAAAAGAGTTATTGCATTGAACCATGCATGCATCCAAATAAAATAAAGAGCTTATCCAAATACCCTTAGAAAACACCATAGCTCCTCTAACCATCTTGCATCCTCCACTCAAGAGACGAACCTCTACACCCAAATCATTCAATTTATTTATAGAAAATAGGCTTCATAGTAAAATAGGAATATGTAGCAAACCATTGATCCCCTTCACTTATCCATCAGGGAATCAAGTCGAGACTCTTCCATGGCCAACAATTTTTCAAATAAGAATTATCTCTAAGGCACAACTCCCCACCATCATATTCTTCATATTTTGTAAACCAATCCCTATGTGGATTGACAAGTACCCCATGATGTGGCACAAATGAGTTGACAAGTGTCCAGTATGTGTCAACCTATGGATCACTAGGAATGTGCAAACCAACAACCTATTTGAACAAGTCATCAACCTTGATGCCAAGTGTTGAGTGACCTTTGCGATGAGATATAAAATCTTCCAACTACAAAAGGTATGTACATGAGGTTTACCAAACAACTAGGTAACCTCAAGAGGTCTTAAAGGTTGCATATTCAATTAGAAAAGATGTTGTCTAACCTCATCAACCTAAGTACACTTAAGTATAGTGAATAGATAAATTATTCACTCTAACACTATCACAAAATTGATGATTATGTAAACTAGTGATTTGTATTATTTTCTTTGCATTTGTATAATCCATAGCTTTGATTTAAATTTTTTTTTTTTTTTATCAATTTTGTTCTTGATTAACGATAAACAAGTTTTGAAGGGTGCCTGAAATCCTATAACAAAAAAGAAAGTGGAAACAAAGATAAAACCATGAGCCAACCCACCCAACAAAGGAAAAAAATAACCAACTGATTATACCACCATCAACACACCATCAGACAACGAGGAAAAAGCATAAACAAAAAAACAACAAGGCTGAAAGGCCATTACAGTATTTCCTTGAGCATTTTAGCAACTGCCATATCCTTGGCTAACAACCTCTCATGCATGTCCATGATTTCTTCAACATCCCAAACAAGATCCTTCTTACCTTTCCTAGTTTTGCTTCTAGTTCAAACACTCGGGCCAATTGCCAAGTCAGCCAAATTCATCTCCACACCAACACCCTCCTCTTGCAGCACATTAGATTGAACAACAAACAACCCTTTCCAGTCAACTCCATAGCCTTTTGGTTGAGGAAAACCATACCCTCCACAGAAGCTTCCAAATTCTCCTTGCTAATATTGATGAGTGTGTCCACATCCCTTCTAAACTGCCTATTTTGACATTCCAGCACCGCAACTCTCAGGTTCAAATCATTATTCAACAAAGCAAGCTCATTCACCAAACCACCCACATTGGTATTCAGGGATTTGGAAAGCCCGAAAATAACATCTTGCTCCTTAAGGCTACAAAGAGTAGAAATATTGCACTTGGAAATAGTATCATGCTTATTATGAAGATCTTGAATTTCTTGAACCATCCACATAAGCAAATTGAAAGAGATATCAACCCCTTCTTTGACCAGGCCTGACGCTTGAGAGAAGTCCAAAGCACCCCAAAAAACACCCCTGCCTTGATGTGGCCCCATCGAAGGCTCCTCAAATAACACATCCTCAGACACCACTTTACCTTCCCTTTAGAAATAGGATCCCCAACAAAAACATTCAAATTGACCACTGAATTCTCCTTGTCATCCACAGGGGACCCACCAGTTCCCGAGTTCTCCCCTTGAATATTTTCTGCCACCTTCTTCAAATTAACATCCTCCACCTTGGAATGGGTTTTCGGCCTCTTTCTAGAAGAAACACCCTCAAAACCCTTCAACTTTTTCTTAGCACGCGAAGCTCTGGAGGAGGAAGGCTTCCCATCACCCATCGAAGGGGTATAGTCAAGGTCAGTATCATAGCCGTCTGACCACCCCTCAGAATCCTGAATCTCCTAGATCCTACAATTCCCACTACCTTTCCCCTTCTTTTTGGAGACAGGGGTACTAACAATGGTGTTAGCTTTCAAAAAATCCACAATGAGAAGCATTAAGCCTTCATGCAGGTAAGGATTCTTAGGGTTTCTTTTGAAATTCGAAATACCCTCTTCCAAAGAACTTAACAGATAAAAGGGAAACAAAACCAACTTACCATGGCGAAAGTGGTTGAGAAGGATGAAGTGATGACCATAGAGTGTCGTAAATCTACCATCAAGCATAAAGTAGTGCATCAAAGCCACCACTACCTCCCCCCAAATTGGCTTAATCTGTGATCTGTCATAGCCACCACATTCTAAATGAACCATCTGATCCCTTTCCCTGTCGTGAAGGAAATTCTTCCTTGCATTTTGAGAAATGTTCTTGTCCCTATAAAATTTTCTCCCAACAATGGACAAGCCAGTAACCTTCGCGATAAAATCTTCATTAATGGTAGTATCTCTACCAAACATACTAACCACACGACCATGCCAAGCGTCAACAAAATCCTTAGAAACAGAGGGCTCGAAACCCTTTAAGCGCTCAAAGTAAGGAGTAACACCACCATTCTATAGGATTTCTGGAACCCAGGGATTCACTTGCGTTTCTTCACAAGACAAAGGCTTGATGCGACACCTATCCCCTCCCATCATCAAATTGCTAGTAGAGAACAAACAAAGCACAACCAAAGCACAAGCTAACAAACCACCTAGAAAGCATGTGAGGCAAATGATAGTGGTTCACATGGAGGAAATAAAATGAGTACTTAGATAGCTCAACACCAAGCATCAACAATTTCCAATGATTGCCCTCTATGCGAAAAGTCCCATCAAACAACAATATTCATAATATCCATGCAATCCCAAGCTAGAGGAGGTGAGTAATAATAATGACAAATTAATGTATCTCATTCATAATAAGGCTCTTCAAATCAGAAGGGATGGCATCACCTTCCCTCCATGACCTAGCCGATGACACCCCATAATTCACCAACCAATTGACTACAACATTGGCCTCCCTATAGGCATGGGAAATATAAATTTCTTCAAATTCTCCACATAGAGCAATGGCATCAAAAATAAAATTATTGATCGACCATGAAGGAGGAGACCTTTTCTTAAGGAAATTCACAATGTTTAATGAACCACCCTCGATCCAAAGTTTAGAGACCCCCAAGTCCCTAGCCATCCTAATGCTATGATAGGCAGCTTCATCTTCAGTTTCTCATCAATTTTAGAATTGTTTTTTATTATTTGATAATTGATGATATTTTCCCATAACAAATAACTTATATGTGACAATTTTTTTTTTGCAAATTTTCTTGGAATTAGATCCCTACTTCAATATCTATTGTACAAATATTTTTGGTAAAATTTTATTGATTATTTCTATTATTAATTTTTTAATTAGTAAGTTAATAAAAATTTAGACCTACATTTTATTGTAATGCATTTTTCTTTACCTATTTATTGAAATTGATCTAAAACAAAGAAATCAAAGTGGAGTGGACTACAATTTCTTAAATTGACTTCATTTTCTATATTTTCTAGTGTTTTGAATAGATGTAATTTTCCTAATAGATTTATCTTATAAAAGAAAAAATATAATATTTTAAAAATATTTTATATATTATATTGTTTGAAAAACCAATTCCAAGAGCTACATACATATAAAATCTTATTGATAGGTCATTTCATTTGATCCTAGTGCACATAATGCAAATTTGACTATTTTGACAAATAAAATTATAGCATGTGGATAGGAAAAGAAAATTATGTCATGGAGATACCATATAAAAATTCATTATTGAATTTGATTTGATCTAAGTAGTTTTTATTGACCCAAATTTGATCGAATCTCCTTACTATTTTATAAAATGTGGGGCTAACCAACTATTTTTCCACTTCTTCCAATTGAGCACTAACTTGATAATGTCAACACTTCAAAAAATGGACAATTTTGTAGGCTTATATTAAAGAGAGTGGTGAACATTTCATGTATCTCATTCGAAGATCACCTATGCATATATACAAGCGAGGAGGAAGCGGTGAGGAGGAAGTAGTTGAAAATAGTTTAACTACATCCTCAACTCCTCAACTGCATAAACTGCATACACCCACCAGTGTATAATGTAATATAATTATACTAACATTTCCCCCCTTATTACATTGTTCCTACAAATGTATCCTTGAAATCTTAAATTTCACCTTGCCAATGGACCCCTCTTAAGGCCTACATAACAAAACTTGTTGATTACAATATATATATACATCTTTGTGAAGATATTTTTTTGAAGAAAGAAATCATGAATCAAGTGGAACTCCATCAAATTTCCTTGTGACCCTCGTAAAGGTGTAGCTTCGATTTGAATTCCAAAATTCTCCTTTCCTTGAACTCTAGAATCACATATCGAATTATTGGACAACCATCCACCAAATTGTCTCCTTGACCCTCGTAAGGCTATAATTCTCGATCATAGTCTCGTGAAATCTCTAGGAAACCATCCATACTGAGCTCTTCACCAAACCCCTTACCTGTCTCCAAAAATCAAACTTCACAATATATGTATTCCTCAAATCTGTTAGCAATAATAAGGAAAAGAAAGAAATTAAAGCCAAAAATGCTTCTCATGCAAAGCATCATCTCAAAGTGAGAAGCTAACTTGGGACAATAGAAATTCCTCCATCCTCTAGTGCCACCAAACTCCAATGTGATCCTATTACACATTATTTATTTGATGTCTTGGATAAGTTTTTGGAGACCTCATCAAATGTCTCCAAAAACAATTCAAATCTCATCATAAATTTACTCTCTTGAACATCAATAATAAGAAGATAGATTGCTTTGAACTCCATGCTATGCATTTCAATTCTTACAAAGAAAAGATTCTATTTTTTCGTTGGGTGATAAGATTCCAACAAATAGAGCTTCAAATATGCATCAAACAAATTCCTAGTGACACTCTTTGAATGCATCATCAATGGAAAGAACATGAATGCACTTACAAAAAATTGGTGAAAAAAAACCACATCTCCCATACAAATCATCACATTTGAATGCACAACCTTATTTATTTTGGTCTCATCTTCCAGAGCAATACAAATTGTATCCTTCCTCTTATTTCCCTTAATAAGGATTATATCTTCACAGAACAATTGTAATTTTTTCATGGTTTTTTAAGTACATGCAAACCACAAAGTTATCATCGTTAATGACTTCCATTCGCAACCAGTTGATTTGTGTTGGTAGGAAGGGGTGCAATAAAACACAAATTCATTGTTGTGGCAGGATGGTCAAAGCAAAAAATAATGCACAGAGAAAACACTAAAGAAACTATGACACAAAAAACTATATTTGCATATATTCCTTCTTTGCTTTATTTGCATATATTCCTTCTTTGCTTTTCAAATTACAAAAATATAGAGTACATGCTCTATTTTACACAACAAAATAAGACTTAAAATATTTGGACAGATGTCCAATACAAGGGTGCTACACTCACATCTCAAAAACTGTAACTAGCTACAATCCTGTAGATGATGTTGTCACTATGTTGCATTTGATAAACATTCTTTCTGCATTGTTGTTGTCTTAGCAAACATTCCCCTCTTTTGCTACTGTAGGTTCACCACACTACAAAACTAAATTACTCCTAAACCTAATGAATACATTCCTCTCTTTTGTATTTTTTTTGCAAGCTCAAAAGAATGAGTGCTTAGTATTTGAATTTTAAATTAACCTACCACAATAAATGCTAGCAGGAAAGACATGCAACAGGTTTATGTTGGAGGTAGGTGAAGGATAACTGACAGAAGATTAAAATATTCCAACACTCCCCCTTAATCTTCAAGTCAGCTGCTAATTTGCAATTTCCTTTTGGAGCTGATCTTTGAAGCTATCCACAACGCCAAGCCTATCTCTTAGGGGTTCAAAACTATCTTTCACTAATGCTTTGGTGAAGATGTTGGTGAGTTGCTACTCGGATCTGTAATATTGAAGATCAACCTCACCTTGTTCTACCAACTCCCTTATGAAGTGATAACGGATCTCAATTTGTGTTTGCTTCATCCATGGGAGACTGGATTCTAATTTGTCAAGGCTATGGAAGAAACATTGTCAAAATGTATAACTATGTTGTCTTCTTGCTATTGTAAATTTGCAAGGATCCTCTTCAACCAAATAGCTTGACATGTTGCTGCAATGTACTCAGATTTTGCTATGTTGAGAGAGACAATAGGCTGCTTCTTGGATGCCCATGAGATTGCACCTGATCCCATATGGAACACATATCTTGATGTGTTCTTCCTATCATTCACATTTCCTGCCCAATCACTATATGTGAAACCATCCAACTTAAATTCATTAGATGCACCATACATGATGCCATAACCTATTATTCCATTGATGTACCTCAAGATCCTCTTTCTTGCTTGCCAATGTGTGTCCTTAGGTTTCTCCATGAACCTAGAAATCAAACTAACTGTATACATTAAATCAGGCCTAGTTGATGTCAAATACATCAAACTTCCAACCATGCTTTTGTAGAGGGCTGGGTTCACTTCCTTACTACTGTCATCCTTGCGCAGTTTCGGACTTGTTGTTGTTGGTGTGGGGGTAGGTTTGTTGTTCTACATTTTAAACCTTCTTAAAATATGTTAAGCATAATTAGATTGTGAAATAAAAATGCCATGTTGTGTTTGTTGAACTTCTATCCCAAGAAAATACTTCAACAAACCTAGATCTGTCATCTCGAATTCATTTTTCATCACCTATTTAAAATCAAGAATTTTGTTGTCACTATTACCATTAAAAATCAGATCATCTACATACAAAACACCAATTAAAACATCACCTTGAACTAATTTGATGTAGAGTGTGGGTTCACTATAGCTTTTGTTGAAGCCATTGCTCAACAAATATGAATCTATTCTAATGGACCACGCCCGAGGTGCTTGTTTCATCCCATAAAGAGCTTTCTAGAGCTTATACACTTTGTCTTCTTGCCTTGGGATTTCATAGCCAGGCGACTGCTCCACATACACTTCCTCCTTCAACACTCTGTTCAACAAGGCTGACTTTACATCCATTTGAAACACCTTCCATTAATGTTGTGTTGCAACTGCTATGACTATTCACACTATCTCCACCCTTGAAACTGGTGCATATGTCTCATCATAGTCTATTCTGGGCTGCTATTTGTACCCTTTGACAACTAGCCTTGCTTTATGTCTTTCAATTTTACCTTCACCTGTACACTTGGTCTTGTAGACCCACTTGACTCCAATCACTTGTTTACCCTTAGGTAGATTGGTCAGCTCCCATGTTTGGTTCCTCTCTATAGCATCCAACTCTTCATCCATGGCCTTACACCACTTCTCTTCTTTCACTGCTTCCTCAAAGTGTTTTGGATCACTATAAGAGAATAGAGCAAAATCTAAAATTTCATCAAAATCAACATGTTGTGTGTTATAAATTTTCCTCACACTCTGTTTTTCATGGAATCAATGATGCAAGTGTAGGGTTTGAATTAGCTTCTAAACTGCTACTACTCTAATCTTTGGAGTTACTATATTGCTGACTGTCAGAGCTACTGCTTTGTTGAATTCTAGAGCTGTTAGTCTGTTGTCTCTGTTCATAGCTATTGTTCTGTTGAACACTGTCAGAATTACTATTTTGTTGCACATCACTGGAGTTGTTTTCTAATGCTCTACGGTAGTTTCTCCCTGAGCTACTACTCTCTTGAGCTCCCCCTAAGTTGTCTTCCAGAGCTTCTTCATCATCAAAGGGTATTATGACTGAAATACCCATTGTGTCATCCATTGTTCCATCCCATGCTTCATTCTCAATAAACACATCTCTACTAATCACAAAAAATTTAGTGATGGGATTGTACAGTTTGTAGGCTTTTGACTCCTCACTATAGCCTATGAAAATGCACTTTTTACCTTTGTCATCAAATTTCTGCCTCTTTTCTTTTGGAACGAATGCATATGCCACACACCCAAATATCCTTAAGTGCTCAACACTCAATTTGTTGTTTGTCCATGCCTCTTGTGGAATCCTATTACAGACAACCTTTGTGGGGCACCTATTCAATATATAGACTATTGTTGCTACAACTTCACCCCAAAATATGTGTAACAACCCTTTTTCTTTCAGCATACTTGCTGCCATGTCTTGAATGGTCCTATTTTCCCTCTCGACCACTCCATTTTTCTGTGGGGTATACCCAATTATAAATTGTTTGTGAATGCCCTCATTCCTACAAAAAATTAGGAATTATTTGGAGATGTACTCTTCTCCTCTATGTGTTCTCAGGGATTTGATATAGTGATCACTATCCTTTTCAACTGTTGCCTTAAACCACTTAAATTTGTCAAAGGCTTTCGATTTGTTTTTCAAAAAATAGACCCATATTTTTCTACTATAATCATCTATGAAGGTCATGAAATAAGTATTTCCAACGAAAGTGGGGGTTTTCATGGGTCCACATAAATTGCACTAACTCAAGAGGTGTTTTTGCTCTCCTTTAGTACCCAGATTGAAATGGATGCCTATGTTGTTTTCCTAAGATGCAAGCCTCACACTTGCTATCGGGTTCTACAATGCAAGATAACCCTCTAACCATGCCTTTCCTAGACAATAAACTTAAACTAGAAAAGCTTAAGTGCCCATACCTTAAATGCCAAAGTTTGGATGGAACTTTGATGACTGTCTTGAAAGCCGACTATTGTGCGGCTATTGTGAAAGCTAGCGAACAATGTTGTTGTTGTCTTTATGTTGTGTCTGTCGCAGATACTGTGTGCATCCTAAGAGGAAACACTCTATTTCTTGTCATTTGCACTGCAACCGTTACTTTCTTGCTGCCTCCTTTATCAAATATATTGCACTCCCCATTATCCAGTAGGATTTTGTAGCCATTTTGGACCATTTATCCATGCTCAATATATTATGCTTTATGCTAGGGGAATAATAAACATCCTGGATTTGCTACCATTCACAATTCTTGGTTTGGATGTTGACTACACCTCTTCCCATGAAAGGGACTTTCTCATCATTTCCCATTTTGATTTCAATTTTTATGTTGTTGTCTATGGAGGCAAATAAATTATTGCTACCACTCGTGGTTGTTGCATCCACTGTCCAAGTACCAAAATTCATCACTGTTGCGTTCAACAAGGTTACAAACGATGAACTCATTGGACTGTTTGTCATTTTCATCCTTGTTCTCATTTGATACATTTGCATTTTGGCCTCCATTGTCACGTTGATTTTTTCTATACTCACTAGCATAATGTCCATACTTGTGACAGTAATAACACTGCACATTAATTTTGTCATACCTCTGATTTGAACTATAGTTCTTCTGGTTTTGGTTTGTTGACTATGAGTTGCTCGACTCCTCTGTGCTATCAAAACCCCCTCTTCCAGAATTTCTTCTACCTCTACCTCTACTGTTTCTTCCTCTTCCTTGCCCTCTTGCATTGGTTCGAGTTTTGAAAGCTTGCTCTAGGGAAGGAGCAAATCTGTTCAAACACTGCTCATGGGTTTGTAGTGAACCCATCAACTCATCTATAGTCATTTTGCACAAATCCTTTGCCTCTTCAATGACAATGACTATAAGATCAAATCTAGAGGTCTAAATACCGCCTATGGGTTTGTAGTGAACCCATCAACTCATCTATAGTCATTTTGCACAAATCCTTTGCCTCTTCAATGACAATGACTATAAGATCAAATCTAGAGGGCATACTCCTTAGGATTTTATCAATAATCCTTTGTTCTTCCATTGTTTCTCCATTGAATCTCAACTGATTTATCAAAATAGACACTTTGGTGCGAAAGTCTAAAATAGACTCACCATATTTCATTTGTAGGGTCTCAAAATTTCTTCTTAAGAGTTGCAACTTTACTAATCTCACTTTGTCAGTCCCTTTATAGCTATTTTGTAGAATTTCCCAAGCTTTCTTTGAGTATTTTGTTGCTGCAATACGTGGGAAAATAGCCTCTGTCAAGGTTGCCTCAATCAAATCGAGGGATTTTGCATCTTTCATTCTTACTTCTTTCAACTTATTATTTTGAGGATTTGAAAGGGTTGCATAGGCTTCTAGGTCAATGATATCATTGAAATAGGTCATTTGCAACTAAGATGGTTCTCATCTTCTTAGCCCATATGTCATAATTTTTTCCATCAAAGTTCAAGTACACGCCAACCTTGCTCCTCACCTCCCCGCCTTTTCCTCGCATTTGACAAAAACAGGACAACGTCCGACAACCCTGTGGGCCTAACTGAGATGGCAATTGGATGAATGATCGCAAAAAAGGGCCTGAGGCACCAATGCACACCAGGGCTAGTGACGGAATGATTATTGATATTATATGTTCCCAACAACATTCGCCAGAGGGTTACAGGATGGGGCCACTGAAACCATTGAATATGGTTTTGACATGATGGCGAGAATTATTATAGAGATAATAAAGATTAAGACCCAACAATTAACGCCTATGTCAATAGTGTATTTGTCTTTTATCTTCATACTTGGAAGAGTGGACATTGCACAAGATGCAATAAGCTTGGGGGTTTTCTCCACTTCGATGATACACTTTTTACAATTTCTTGCAATTAAAAGATGATGATGATAACACAAGTCTCTTATCTAACATTAATAATGCCTCTTAAGGTTGGATAGTTCTGCCACTAAGCTCCTTGTAACCTTTTCTGGTCTGATCTCACCTTCAGATTTATCCTTCACAGTCGTTGGCATTTCACCTCCTTTTGGCACCAACCTTTGTTCAACTTTCTAAACTGACCAACCTCTTCATCTTCTAAATAGAATTTGGATGACAAAAACTTAGAACATCATCCAAGGTGAAAACTCCTTACCATGCCCAAGACAAAATGAGTTTCAATATGCCATTAATTCTACTCAATCATCCTCAATCAACTCATAATACATTTACTTGTACACAATCTTCTACATTTTTGTCTTGTTAATATAATCAGGTGTGCACACAAACATCCTTTGTGTGAAACTCAAATACTGTGTGCACCCTTAAAAAACTTGTGTGAAGTTCTATAGCCACTATGCAATCAAAATGGCTTCAGGAAAATTCACTGTGAACAATTCATCATCGAAAAATTACAATTCACCATCATGACAAATTCATCTTATGGATAATTCACCACCAACAATTCATCGTTGTGGATAATTCATCAGATTAATATTTTTTAATATATAATTCATCGTATTAAAATTTTTTAATAATAAAGATGATTGATATTGTTGTATAATTGATTTTTTATTGTTTTATAATTGGTTTTGATGAATTGTTGGTGTTGAATTTTCCACGAGATGAATTTGTCATGACGATGACGGTGAATTTTCCGACGATGAATTGTTAGAGTTGAATTTTCTTATATAGGCATAAATCTTCAAAAGATCCATTCTACAAGAATGAAAATACACTTACAAAAACCTAGTTGGCCTGTGAGCGATGATTATGGAAGAATCTGACATGGGAATTTTGGAGGTGCTCGCATTGCCAAAATCACCCTGTTCATATTTCTCTCTCGCCAACTCAAAGAGACTTTCACCCAAACTCACTGACTTCTTTGGCATAGCTCACATAACTATTTCTTTAGCATATCATGACTCACATGCTTTTTCAATAGTGGCAAACATTAAGGCATGTAGCAGGGATCTGATTACTCTTCTAGTGGCTCCTCCATGAAATTCTTTCTTGCATGAATTCCTTCATGCTTTAGATCAGCCTTAGCAATTTTCCTACGCCCAGGCACATGAACAATGTATGCTTTGATACCATATAAAGAGAGTGGTGAATATTTTATTCACCTTGAATTTACACCAAGTGGCTTGGATCCTAGATTAAAGGAGCTTGTATTGAATCCCTAGATAGAAGTTGTATACATCTCAAATTGATTACTAAAATGTGATGTTGAATACAAATTTATTATAAACCAATATCATCTATAAATCCCATTTTTATACCACTAAATATATGACATAATCACAATCTCTAATTACTATAACAATATTTATTATTTAGTTAATTAGTCATCTCTAATTAATTATTTACTTCTCCATTTCTAAAACAAATAAATAAAATCATCGCAATCAATGTTCACCATTCATTTCAATAAGATGTATTCAAATCTCAACCATTCACAAGAAGATAAACCTAGAATATAATAAAAGTCAACAATCCTTTCAATTTCTCTTGAAAATACCAAACATCTCAAAAGTTACCCTAATGAATCTCAACCATCTATTTTCATACTACATTCTTAAATATAGATCATTCACATCTTGAATCTTGAATCTATAAATCTACTCTAATGCTTCAACAAATCATAATATATATGAATGATCTATCCATAGGCACATGCTATTGAAATATCAAGAGATCATCATGAATCCCACATCAAATCAATCATTCTTCAAAGACTTGATAAATACATGTTAAAATTGTGCATGTCTCCTTAAGCAACCATGCAAGCTACAAGTTAATTGTTAGCTGGATAAGGATGGATGGTTAAATTGTAATTTCAAACCATTTTCAAGAACAATAAAAGATGGATGGATGAGGATGGATGGTTAAATTATACTTTCATTATTAGGTGGACGAGGATGGATGAATGGAAAGTCAATGAAATATATTGCTTGTTCTTCATTATCATCTTCTAAAAAATAAAATATCATCCAAGTAAACAATCACAAACTTACCCAAATGTGATTTTACTACCTCATTTATCAACCTCACAAATGTGATAGAAATTTTAGTCAACCCAAAAGATATAACCAACTACTTATACAATATTTCTTTAGTAATAAATTCAATCTTACATCCACCCCCTTCTTTGATTATGATCTAGTGATAACTACTTTTCAAATCTATCTTGGTAAAATAGTTTAGGCCACTCAAATAGTTTATCAAATTATTCATCCCTAAAAATGGTAATATATAATTAATTATGATCTTATTTATTTATTTTTAGTATATACACATTCTCCATTCACCTATTTTATTTGGTGTTAGTATACACATTGCACATGGACTAAAATGTTCTCTAATTAATCTCGTCTTCAATAGTTTGTGTTCTTGTTTTTTCAAAAAAAAAATTATTGAAAATGCTTTACAAGATCATTATAGGTAAATTGAACATTTCCTAAGTTATAAGCAAATAAGATCACACAAAATAAGGCTTCATAGACTACTAATTCATTCAATGTCTATCTAATTATATACATGTAAAAATATTCAACATATATATCGACCTATACCTAAACTTGATTGAGCCTAAAAATATACATCTAATCCAACAAAAAATATAAATTTAGATCACCACATGGAATCAAAAATTACAAAAAGATATAGATAAAAAATTTGAGTTCAATACATATAGTAAAAAATATTTTCAAAATCAGTTGCAAATGTTACATGTATATATATTAAGCTCAGCTCTACTCTACTGCGACATTTCCCGCTCTGGCTAATTTTTTGAATTTCTGGCCACTGTTGTGATTTGACTACTCCATGGGTTGGTCGGGGGGGGGGGGAGGCTCTACATTCCAAGGATGTTGTCCTCTTTTCTGGTGTTGTGCCTGCGATGGCAGTGGCCAATCTACCTGTTCCCAATATGACATCCCCACCTTGTACTTCAATCCTTTCCCTTGGAGAAAAGATGAAGGGAATCTCTGGGAAGTCACCCATTTCACCGTATTTTGGGCTCAACTCCTTTTTTCTAGAGGAAGCACTAGCTTCCTACGTGGAAAAATTGGTGGGGTCTGACTCACCAACTTTGAGTAAAAGGCTATTGGAATCTGCTTCCTACTCGGTGACTGGTTGGGAAGTAGATCTCCCTGAGGTTTTGATGCTGAAGGCGATGGATAACCTCAAAATGGCTCTTGTTGGAAATTTTTTGGCGTATAGGCCAAATATTGAACTGGTTCATTAGTAAGTTGCTTCCACTTGGAATTTGAAAGGAAACATAACCATAAATGTGATGCCTAGAGGTGTTTTTCTTTTTTCATTTGTGGTTTACAAAGACATGTTGAAGGTTTTAACTGGGGGTCCTTGGGCTTCTGACTTGGGCTTTAAAAAAATTCTCTCCCTCTGTAAATGGAAATCAGGTTTTGATCCATTGGCTGACTTGGGGGCCTCGGATCCAACTTGGGTGCACCTCCTAGGCCTTCCTCTAGAATTTTGGGAGAAGGAAATCTTAAAGGGCATAGCTAATTCCTTTGGGAGCCTTTTGGCTATAGATAAGATAACTCAGGAGAGAACAAGACTAGTGTATGCCAAAATGTGTGTTAATGTGGTAGTAAATACGGTCCTCCCTTCCTCAATCCTGCTTAAGTCAAAGTTCAATAACTAGACTCAACCTCTTGAGTAAAAAAATGCCCACCTCTTTTGCCAATAGTGTAAGAAGTTTGGCCATTTAATTGACTCTTGTGGGAATAAATATGGAGAAGGCTCAAAGGATAAGGAAAGAATATTAGAAGAGGACCACTTGGCCAATGAAATGGATTTTGGCATGCATCCTACTCCTTTTCCTGCTCAGGAGTTGTTGGTTCCCCTCTTGAAGGATAATCAAGAGTTGGACATGAAGTCTATTTATGTTACTCTTGTAGAAGTAAAAGATTCGGTATGCCTGAACCTTGAAGTGGCCGTCCCTGCTTCTTCCCTTCCAACTACGTGCTTTCCTACAAAGTAGGTTACAAGAGGGGAAAATGTAAATATGGAGAAGGTTCAAGTTGGGGATCCCATGACAGAGGAAAATGTGATGGCTTCGAAGGTGAAGGAGCAAAGTTATGGTGTTGGTGAAGACCTAGAAGAAGGTGAATATGTTCTAGCTGATATAGTAGTGTCTCTGGAGGACATGAACTCCTTTTCTCAAATTGGAGCAGGAAACCTAAGTGGCTCGTTGGCTCTTCTTGGCTTCCCTCAAGGGTCTAGTGATAAGGAGGATGATGAGGGATGGTCCCAAGCTTCAACAAAGGCTAAAAAGAAAAAGAAACCAGATGTGGGAGGGGGTAATAAGGTGGGAAGACCCCCCAAAAGGAATCAAGAACCAAAGATACTGTGAGGGATGTGGCAATAGGAAAATAAAGAACCTTGGACTCAATCACAGGATCGAAGCCCAAGAAGAAGTAGCTTAAGGTGCTGATTTGGGGTGGAGGTGGGGTCGAATTAGGTTCTATCAATGAAGTACCTCTCATGGAACACAAGGGGCCTTAATAGCCCGTATAAACAGTTTTTGGTGAAATCTTGCATTCTTGATAATAAAGTGGATTTTCTTCTACAAGAACAAATATGAAGAAAGAGACTTTTGATAAAGCTATTTTGAATATATGGTCAGGAGCTAATTACTTTGTAAGCGAGGCAGAAGGAGATTTAGGTGGTATTGCTACCCTTTGGAATCCTTCTAAATTTTAAGGAGCTTTGTGTTTGGATTGTAAGTATAGCCTTTTGATTACCCTTGAAGACATATCTTCTCAAGAGAAATAGAATCTTACAAAATTTATGCTCCAAATTCAAACAGGGACAGAGTTCAACTTTGGGAACAACTAAGTGATGCCATTTCTATATGGAAGGATGATCACTGGATGCTTGGAGGGGACTTCAATTCTCCTCTCCTTCCTTCAGAAAATTCTAGAGGGTTAGATGATTATTTTGACAGTATGATGGAACTGGCTGACTTCTTCAATTCAACAAGTCTTATAGATATTCCCCTCCAAGCAACTAAGTATACTTGGTCCAATAGAAGGAATGGAAACCATCTAATCCAAGTTAAACTGGATCAATTTTTTATCTCTGCTAATTGGAATATTTCTCAATTGCTTTCTCTTTCTACTCTCCCTAGATCAGGTTCTGATCATAATGCCTTGGTGCTTAAAATAAATATGGATCATAATAGGGGACCCTTCCCTTTCATATTTGAAGCTATGTGGAGTCTCGACTCGGATTTTGCTACTTTGGTTAAAACTTGGTGGGAGGAACCTATAATAGGACACCCATGTATTCTCTAGTGGAAAAGCTAAGCAAAATAAATCAAAAAGTGAAAGGGTGGAATAAGGCGACTTTTGGCAACATCTTTGAAATAAGGAACATCTTGGGAAAAATTATAAAAGAGGTTCAAGATATCATGGAGGCTAGCCAAGTGGATGAAGAGATATGTTCCAAGGAAAGAGACCTCATATCACAATGGTATAAGATAAACAAAAAGGAGGAAATCTACTAGAAAAAAAAGTCAAGGGTCCAATGGCTAATGGAAGGAAATAAGAATACTAAATTATTTCACCAATCCACTTTGAAACACAAAAATAGAAACATAATCAAATCGCTTGTGAAAGAGGATGGCTCTATTGTGACCAATGAAAAAGATATTGCTCGAGAAGTTGTTAACTTCTCTTCCTATCACATGGCTCCTAGCAATGCTCCTCAGGTAAATGTTGACTTTCTTGAAATGATCCCTAATGTAATTTTTGATGCTGACTTAAAGATGATGACTAATGTTGTATCTATGGAAGAAGTCAATTTTTATTTATTTTTCATTTGGAGCCTTTAAAGCTCCTGGCCTTGATGGGTTCCCTCCTTCCTTTTTCCAAACCTACTGGGACATAGTTAAAACTAATCTTTTTAATGATGCTAGGGATTTCTTTAGGTCAGACAGGCTGATGAATCAAATGAATGTTACTTTCATAGATCTTATCCCCAAATCTATTGATTCCTTAGCCATGAAAGATTATAGACCTATTAGTCTTTGCAACATGATCTATAAAATTTTCTCTAAAATTTTGGTGTTAAGACTCATACCGGTGCTTGGTAAAATGATTACCTCAAACCAAAAAGGTTTTGTTCAAGGTAGAAACATTCTTGACGCTGTAATTTCTACCCATGAAATTATCTATTCAATGGATCACTCTAAAAATCCTGGGATGGCCTTCAAAATTCACATTTCTAAGGCCTATGATAGGGTTTCTTGGCCTTTCCTTTTTGTTGTTCTCAAGAAGTTTGGGATAGAAGGAAGATTCCTAAAAATGATCTATGCCTGTGTTACCTCCCCTAAGTATTTTGTTTTGGTCAATGGTATCCCTTAAGGTTTTCTCCTGTGGTCATGGGCTTAGGCAAGGTGACCCCCTCTCTCCCTACCTTTTTATTATTGTTGTTGAAGTTCTTGGCAGGAACTTTCAAAAATTGGTGGACTCAAAAGCTCTAAAAGGTGTCAAAGTTGCCTCATCTCTCATGCCTGATTCCCATCAACAGTTTGTTGATGATACTCTAATGTTTGGGGAAGCCTCGATGGGGGAAGTAGGTAATTGGAAATAAGTTCTCAATGACTATGTTGTTGTTTCTAGTCAGTGCATAAACAATGAAAAAAATTACTTCTTCAATACTAACCAACAGATTAAGGATAAAGTTATAAAAGTCTTGAGATGTAAGGAAGCTAATTTACTTGATGCTTATCTTGGTCTCCCTTTGATCTCTAAAAAGTTGGAAAATAATTACTGGAATCGATTGATAGAAATGATCCAAAACAAACTTGCTGGTTGGAAGGGGAAGCTTCTTAGCATTGCAGGAAAAATTAAACTCCTTAAAGCCTCCCTTCAAAATATCCTTGTTTACTACCTATATCTTTTCAAAATACCTGCCTCTATTAGGGAGAAGATTGAGCAAATTGAGAGAAATTTTGTATGGTCAAGAGCTGAAGAAAAAAATAGATTGTCCTTGGTTAGCTGGGAAAAAGTGTGTATACCCAAAAGAAGTGGAGGTATGGGACTAAGAAGAATATCCATGCTAAACAAATCCTTAACGGCTAAAATTGGTTGGAATCTTCTGGAAGACTCTAAAGATTGGGTAAAAAATTTCTAAGCAAAATACTTGAGGAGTAGGAATTTTGGTTGTTTTCTCTCAATATCTGATCTACCTAGTGGTTCAACTTTATGGAACCATCTTGTGAGATTGGGGAATGTGTTGAAGATGGGGGTTAGAAAGAGAATTGGGAATGAAAATAATACAGATTTTTGGAAGGACCCTTGGATAGAGAATTCAACTCTGTCCTCCTTAGAAGAACTTAATCCTCTTAAACTTAGCCTTAATAGGATTTGTGGTAAAAAGGTGTCTAATTATATTAACTGGGATATGGAGGAACCTAAATGAAAGGATTTCAATTTTCTTCTAAGGAGGAACAATTTGAGAGGCCAAAGACATGTGAATTGGGACCCAATCCTCACTAGACTACATAACCTGATTGGGGAGGCTAAGTGGTTTGATAGAGAAAGGGGTGATGAGTGGATTTGGAGAGGTATCTCTTTTGGTTGTTTCTTGGTCAAAAAGACCTATGAAGAAATGGCAAGGCTTCAGGTTGCTATCCCAAACCATTTCTGGGAAAGGGTGTGGTTAAGGAACCTAGTTCCTAAAATTAACTATTTTTGGTGGATGACGGCTCATGCCAAAATTCTCACTATTGACAATATGGTTAGGAGGGGTTTCCAATTGGTTAATAGGTGTTCTCTCTGTAAACAAGAAGAGCATTCAATAATTCATATCTTCTTTCACTACCAATTCACGAGGGAAGTGTGGTCCTGTTTCTTGTTGTTGCTCTCCTCAGACTGGGTGTTTCCTAATTCAATGAGGCTTTTTTATTAAAAGTTGGTCAAATTTCCCCTTCTCACATAATGCAATTGTTGAACTTTGGAATCAAGTTCCTCCATTTGGCACCTAGGGTTTATGGAAGGAAAGGAATAATAGAATATTCAGAGAAGTTGAGAGAAGTAGCTGGGAGTTTAGTCTGATTATAAAATCCCAAATTAAGGAAAACATTGAGGCTGGAAGATACAACTTCTCCAAAACCTAGCCTAACTACAAAGAAATAAGGATTAAATAGAATTGGGGAATAAGGAAAGATCTAACTAAAGTCAACTTGTCAAAGATGCTTAACAGAATGGATACTGTGTGGAGCCCTCCGCAGGAAAATTGGATAAAGTGTAACTTCGATGGGTGCTCAAAAGGAAACCCGAGACAAGCTGGAGTAGGGGGTTTGGTAAGAAACCATAAAGGTAACTATATTACGGGTTTTGGAGTGAACATGGGTGTCTGCTCTAACAATAAAGCTAAAGCTATGGCTGTTCTTGGGGGTTTCAATACTCTAAAGGAGTTGTGTTACAAAAATGTCATATTAGAAGGGGACTCTAAGCTAATTGTGGACATTCTAAATGAAGAAGTTGCACCACCATGGGAATTAAAAAATATAATAGACAAATGCAATGTCATTAAGAAGTATTTCAACAACTCTAAGGTGCAACATGTATATAGGGAAGGAAATAAAGCTATGGACTGTGCTACTAATGTGGCGCTGAGTTGTAGGTAATGGACACGATGGGCAAGTGGTAACATGTTGAAGTCTTTAAGAGACTTAATCCTAAGCAAAAAATTTGAGAATGAATATCATATACAAAAATGAAAGGTTAGTTTTATGCGGAAAAAATGAGTACCAAGTGGTGCCTTTTGGATTTTCGTGTAATGATGACATTTGGAGTACGGGTTTGTATAGGATGATTTCGACAGGAGGTAATCTTAATAATTCTTCTTTCAAGAAGGTGACCAAAAATCACATGAAATTAATGAATTTTCTAAAGGTAGTCATTTCTATGCGTGTCGAAATGCATTGTGTCAAAAATCCCCATATCTCTAAAATGGGGAAAAGTATGAAATTTAATAGGGATTTAAATCCTTGTAAGAAAAATGATAAGACTTGCGTACCGGGAAATGTACAGTTGGCTTTCTCAATATGAAAATTCTTGATTCATCACTCTATATTTGCTCTGTGTCTAATTTGGTGTAAGAGTGTTTGTTGTATTCTGGGAAACAAGCAGATTGTGTGTGTGATTATGAAGAAATTCCCATCACAACAAAAGAATTTGCAGAGTAAAATGGGAGGAGCAAGGAAGAGAACAGAGCCTCCAAATTGTCAAGCCCTGAAACAAAATGTGGAATTATGGAGAATTTTGAGAATGCTAGTATGGTTCCGTTCTTCAAATCCTTGAAAGGATATAATGAAAACCTAACAACTAAGTTTACAAACTCCTAGAAGAAGGGAAATGTCACCATTGGCACAGTGAAATTTGAGGTTCCCACTAAATTCATTACCGAAGCAACGGGTCTGCAAAATAATGGGCTTAAAGTGGCAAAGAAAAGTAGGGTGGATTATCAGAGATTTGTTGACAAATTCTTGCATGATGGGGAGAATCTCAAGAGATTTCAGAACAGGCATGCAATACTAGAACTCCCTCCTCCTTTTGCTTTCGTTAGCTTGTTTGTTATGAGATACTTTACTCTCAAGGGTAGGTATATGCGAGTACATGTGTACCATTTCCCTCTACTGAACCATATCTGCCATGGTGAGAGAATCAATTTTCCCTTCTATCTGTTGTCCTCCCTACAACTTAATATTGAAAAAGGTGTCAGTCCTCCTCTTCACCAAGGTCTTATGCTTAACCTGTATAAGTATGCCTTGGATTTGAATCCTCATGACAACCCCTTAGCTGGCTGAAATGTGAACCTTGATTGTTTTGAAGAAAACAATGAGGAAAACATAATTTTTGAGATTGAGCTCCTTAGAGCCACGCTTGAGAAAAGGAAACATTCGCCTTTGCTGTTGGAACTCCCAAAGGCTAAGAAACCAAAAAGAGACATAAATCCTTGGGATGTTATCAATATCACAGAGGAAGGGAATCAAAATGAGGAGGTAAAGTAAAATTTACAAGGGCAAGGGAGTGGTGGTAGTGGGGGGAGAAGGTTGACTCGTTTGGAAAAAGTAGCATCAAAAGATAAAAAAGGAAAATAGAAAATGACTGTAAGTGAGGAGGACCTGGGGTATGAAGAATTCGAAGCCCAGGAGGAAGAAGACTCTAAGGAAATGGACTTTGAGGACTCTGCATATGAGATGGGGAAGATGGTTCAGAGGAGGATAAGGAAGAGGAAGAGGAGGAGCAAATTGAGCCTTTCGAGGAGAAGTTTGAGGTTGAAAATGTTCAGGATGTTGGAGAATTGGGACAGGATGTTGAGGATTTGGGTATGGAAAACACATATGAGGAGTTAAGTAATGAATTTTTAAAGAGTAGGCTAACCTTTTTGCAAGTACAGTTCAAAGATATGGAGAAGGCATTAGTTACTCTCATGAGGGTAACTAACAAATTGATGAGGAGGGCAATGTTGGGCGAGGCTTCCAGGGAAACAAAAAATACTAGGAAATTAAAGAAATAGGGGAAACCTGATACCCTGAAGATGTTGGATGAGACAGAGGGACCTGATTGGAGAGAATACATTGCTCTCATGGGAGAGTATGGGGACCTATTGAAGAAAGCCAATTAATGGCTTGTTGTTGCTACTCTGTTGTTTTTGATGAATTTTTTGTCCTGTTATTTTAACATCTTAGACTATTGTTTTATGATTTCTATGTTATGGTAGAATACCACCTGGAACTCTGTCGATTTAATTAATGGCTTACATAGAACTAAGTATACTAGTAAAAACTTACTATTTTTTATTAGTAATCAATGGTAACTATTTTAAATGTTGGCCTGCATGCTAATACTGATGTTGTTTTTTGGTTTGATGGTGGTGCTATTTCCCACCTCTCTCTAGTTCCTTTTTGTTAGTTGTTGTAACCATGGGATCAAGGCCCTTCCCAGCTTATCTAATCAAAAACTTAAAGCTCTTGGTACATATAATGTGAATCCTCTCTATCTTTAATTATCTCTAAAATATTTTCATGATCTTCAATAAACAACCTCCACTTTTGTTTGTCATGTCCTCTTTTAGGTAAAGTTTCAAAATTTGTTCTTGTTGCTATAATTAAGTGACTATAATGTAGAACCTTTTGTCCTGACATATAATCAATAAATATAATATCATTTTTATCTATCTTTATTTGTTGATAATATGTGCCTTCAACAATGATTGATCCAATGGGATACTCTTGTCCATCACCATTCGTCATTGATTCCACCAATTTGCATTTTGGTTGTGTGCATCTTAGTAGATAGTAATCTACACCTTCTGCATTGTTAGGATCTATGACAACAACAAAAATATCTGCTATACACACTATGTAGTAAACATATGTAAATACATGATCAAATTAGAGTTTTAATTTGCAAACCATTGAAATATTTAAATAAACATGTTTAACTTAGGTAGAATATATAAATCAATTTTAAGTTAAAATTTAATTTAAAAGTTTAAAATTTATTTGTAACAACTAAATCAGATACACATTTGTAATTAGTTGAATATAGAGGATCGTAGACATCGACAATGTCATTTTCTTCAAAAAGAAAGCATTGATACTAATTGTTTTATTTCTCATTGCTAAACATACCCATCTCTAATATTCTCACATTTAGAGTATTTGCATTGGCCTCAATGGAATCAACACAAAAACATGATTTTTCTCTCACTTGAATTGCATAAGGCTTACTATGTCCTATTGTCATGATTTGATGCAAACTTCTAATACCATTAATTGTTTGACAATTATAAGGAATTGATCGATCAATATCTGTAAATTTCAAACATCCAATTAAAAAGTGTACATATATTTATTTGAAAATTCAATTCATGTACACACTTTAAAATTCAAATAACGAATTCTTGACTATGTACCTTTAACTTCCCAAAGATAGTGTGTGTTCTATATTGAGTCGCGAGTGCCAAAATGAATTTTGCACCATTCAACAATTTCATTTGCATTCTATATGGCATTACCTTCAAGTTCATGTTGGAAAAATTTGTTAGGTTAAGAGGTTTAAGAATTAAAATTTTTCTATTCCATATGGTGTTACCTGCAAGTTCACGTTGACGAAGTGCACGCTTCACACATGCTTCTACTCCATCGTGCTCTCCTTTTCCATGTCCAATCTCATAAAAATTCCAAAAATAAATTTGTGTCACGTCTAGCATGTTGTTGGCTTAACCATTAAAAATATTTTGTAGACTTAAATTGTCTTGTGAAGTCACAAACAATTTCATTCAAACCAAATTTGTAAAAAAAACTAGATATGTGGACACAACATATAAGTACTTCAACAATTCAAGTCTTAAAGTTAAGTAAATAAATTTAAATAATTATATAATTTAAAAAATATACACTTACCTGCATATCCATCAGACCATATCTAGTGTTGTGAAGCATTTATGTCACATCATCTCAAGTCTTTAAAAAACATTCTGAAACAATGGGATACATAGCTTCTATCATGACCTATATCATCATTGATATAAAAGTGAACCTCTTTGATGATAATTTGTTCATATTTTCTACTTTGTACACCATCTACATGTATCTTGACATGCCTATGGCAAATTTGTACAAAGATTACAACTTGCACTAAATGATAATATTGACTTTGAATCTCAGTTTGAGGACTAAATGTTTAGTTCTCAGATAAATCTACAATAGAGAGAATACAACCTGGTGGAAAGCAATTCTTTGAGTCACTAAATTGCTTAGCTTGCCATCTTGCACCATGACAATGTTGGATATGTGGATATATGATATATTGTGAGATTTATTCATAAATTCATTGTAATACAATCCACTCTCTTTGAGAATAGTTTTTTTGGCTTCAACTCCTGAATTCGTTAAGTATTTTTCATATTCAAATCTCTTCCCAATAACCTGCATTGAATGATCAATATTATCAACTTGTAAAAGATTCTTCAAATTTTCACAATCATTACATATATTTTTTATACACTCCACATTGAATTCATTTGAATCGTCTAATTTTTCACACACAAGAGACTTCACAATTTTTTTGGTGCTTTCAGGGATGGCTATACTTGGATTAATTATTGCCGTAACTTTTTTATGTGATTTTAGGTGTAGATAAAATTCAACATGATTTCGACAACAATTTTCACATACTTTATTTATACATACAAAAGATGGTCACAGTCTCTTAAACATCCTTTGACAAATCTTCACATCTAAAAATTCTTGCTTGAATGCTTAAAAAAGTTCACTTTTTGTTGTATCTATAAAATGTTTTGGATGATAAATTTTTGTACCATCTTCACCTATTATTCGTATAGTGTCCCTTTTATTGGAAGAAACATGAGAGTGGTTGGTCCAATATTCAATCACATGTTTCTTTACATCTTCTAAAATTCTATCTTTTTGGGGAACCCTACAAATATTTACCCAATTATTCTTAATATTTTCCTCTAATCTATTTCTCTTTGCAATATATTTTTGAACAGTACTCCTAGAAACATTTAGTAATTGGGAAATTGCTTGAACTTATCTTCTATGTGATAATTTCTTACTAGAAATTACAATCATCAATGCTCTACATGCAACACTTAGATCAGTAGTTTGACTCTTGTTTTCAATACAATTCAATGCTTCTTGCAAGTTTTCAATAATTGTTTTTTTTAATGAACCTAATGAATTTTTCCTATTATCAACCCCTAACAACTCCAAAACAAGGGTCATTTCTTTTCGCCTAAATAACTTTGCACATAATTGTGCTCTTCCAATTAGAGATTTTTCTTCAAAAAAATCATTTCATATTCTTTTAGAGTGTAATTTTATTGTGATTTCAGATAACATATATTTAGATGAAATATTATTGAAAAAAGAATCCTCATCCATCTCCGTCATATTTTCCATACCATAGAAAAAAATTCTATTACTACCATCAATTTGTTCTTGTACCTATCCATCACCTTGCTCATCAATAATTTTCATGGGTTGTTCTTGAGTAGATGTTCCTTCATTCACTTTTCTCTTCTTCCTTTTTTGATCATACTTCATTGATCTAGTCCTTTGACTCCCCATAACAAATTGTTCAAATTTGAATTCACCTACATACAAATGTACACACATGCTTTCAATGAATGTAGTTGATTATTTTTTATAATTCATAGAAGTGAACTTTGATTATGAGTTGTAGCATGTGCTTTAAACTATGATTCTAATCCTTAAAAAATGAAGCTTTGAAATTTTTAAAATTTTGAGTTATTGCAAAGAACACTAAATATTGTTTATTTGTTAAAGTCAAAGTAAAAAAAACAAAAGAATTAAATATAGCATTGTCAACATGATGAGAGTATTTATTATAAGCACTCTATAACCTTGCATCATCTAAAATTCAGAGGGGAAACAAAATTAAATTCATACACAACACAAGAAATAATTAACATGAACACACACCACTTGTTCATAGCCACTTGCGTCAATGTGCACCATTATTAGTATCTTTGTATCAACATAAAAAAATAACACAAACATAAAAAATTAAGAAAAGACAAACAAAATAGGTCTTAACTAATGATATTGAAAAAAATTGTCCCCAAGAAGATTAAAACCGTATCTTAATGTCATCATACTCAAAATTTGAATTTATTC